>JACGWL010000606.1:0-106257 GCA_034509725.1 Sesamum angolense
TGGTATAACTTCATTAAAATGTATGTTCCAGCTTCAGGAAGCTTGTTGAGGCCATAGATGGACTTTTGGGGACAACAGACCTTCTGTTATTATTCAATGAAAGTGAAACCCTCTAGCTGATCCATGTAGATCTCTTTCTCAAAGAAACCATTGAGAAAGGTTATTTTCTCGTCCATTTGCCATATCTCCTAGTCATACTATGTTGCTATGGCAAGAACGATCCAAATGGACTTGGACATGGCTACGTGCGAGTAGGTTTTCTCAAAATCGACCCCATGTAGTTGAGTATATCCTTTTTCCACGAGCTTAGTCTTGAAGACAGTAATCTCCCCGTCAACTCCAAGCTTACGTTTGTACACCTATTTGCATCTTACGGTCTACGAGGGTCCAAACTTGATTTGAATGCATCGAGTCCATTTCAGATCTCAAAGCCTCAAGCCACTAATCCGAATCGATGTCTGACATCGCTTCTCCATATATCCTTAGATCATTATCCAGTTGACTAGTCAGTCCTAAGAATCCGTACCTATCCGGTAGTCGAGATTCTCTAGTTGACCTACGAAAGACTTGAACAATATAAGTGGAAACCATAGGTGCAAATAATGTTACATCATTCTGCTGTGGTGCTTCACTTGTTTCCTCATGTAGTACCTCATCACTTCGGCTATCCGTAGGAAAACACTTTTCAAGAATAATGCATTCTTCGAGACAAAAACCTTTTGCTCGGACGGGTCATAAAAGTAGTATCCTGTTTTCTTTCGGATATCCAACAAACCTGCACAGATTAGATCTTGAATCTAGTTTTTCTCCCACTAGACTCTTAACGTATGCGGGGCTACCCCACATCTCAAGTACTTGTAGGATGCAGGTTTGCCATGCCATATCTCTTATGATGTTTGGGACACTATTTTGGATGGCACCATGTTAAGCAACTTGGCCGTTGTTTCAAAAGCGTAACCCAAAAGGATGGAGGCAATTCAGTAGAACTCGTCATGGACGGAACCATGTCCAACAGGGTTCGATTCCTCGTTTCAGCATGTCGTTGAGTTGTGGTGTTCCAGCAGGAGTCCATTGAGATAGAATTTCATTCTCTTTTTAGTAATCAATGAACTCACCACTTGAATACTCCTCGCCTCAGTCCGACCGAAGTGTTTTTATTTTATGGCTAGTTTGATTCTCAACTTCAAGTCTGTATTCCTTGAACCTTCCAAAGGCCTCAGACTTGTACCTCATTAGGTAAACATAACCATACCGTGAATGATCATCGGTGAAGGTTATGAAGTATGAGTATCCTCCTCTAGTCGGAGTATTTAATGGTCCATATACGTATTTATGGATCAAATCTAATAGACTGCTGGAAAGCGCACTTTGTCCAACAAAAGGCTTCTTGGTCATTTTTCCTTTTAGACAAGATTCACAAGTTGGTAGGTTGTCCAAATCGTCTACCTCTAAACTCTTTGAGTACCAATTTCCTCATCCTATCCTTAGAGATATAGCCTAGCCTCATGTGTCATATCTGTGCGTTATCATGATTATCTAATTTTCATTTATGTTGGACAATCATAATCCAATTAGACTATTGGAGAATATAAACACAATGATTATCTATCATAAAATAAAATCCATTTTTATTGATCGCAAATGCATAACCTGAAGGAAGTGGATCGACCAGGGAAGCGCGGAAAATCGAAATTAACGGCAAATAAAAGAATTAAATCCCGATCAAAGGGTGTACCCTTGATCTTTTTTCGGGCATTTGGTGTAATAATCACAGGTCTAATCATGCAATTATGCTAATGAATCAAAGAAAAACGAAAGCATGAGTAAATCTATATTTACATTTCGTTTTTGTCCTCCGATTGACAATTCGTTAGATCTCCTCTCTGACGTTCGTCCACGCCAGACTCCAATCTAGGAAGCCTCTTATATCGTCCACACCACAATAAAAGGTTAGATTTATTCTTGTGATAGCAAGAATTAAATCCGTGGGAAGAGGAATCGAAATTACACTATGAATTAGTTTATTTGATCCCCTTTGTTCTTCACTTGGTTCTAAACCAAGAAGAACTTCAAGAGATAGAGGAGAAGAATGTTTTTGCTGATCTTGTGGAGTGAGAGCACGAAATTTTTGTGTCAAACAACAAACATCGAATAGGGTTTTGTGTGTTGGAGAGTTGGAATGAAAAGGTTGAGATATGGAGGAGACCTAGTCTTCCAACTTCCACATCTTTCTCAACCACTTCCCAAACTCTTCTTGCACTTTTTACACACCTTTTGCACGAATTTTTGTATTTATTTTCAGCCATTTTTGACCTACCAAAAGTCAACATGGGCTAGGGCTTGATGCATTTTGGACCGGGTTTCAATTTGCTTGTCCAACGAGTCAAATTGAGCCCATACACCATTCCTGTTGGACTTAATATTTCATCCAATTAAACAAAATGCCAAAAAAAAAAGTCCAAGTAAATATTTATTCCAGTCAAATATTTACAAGTGCAAAAACACTTAATTATTTAAATGAATCCAATCCACTTAATTAATTATGCCCAACCAAGCATAACTAGTCCAACTAATTATTTCTAGCCCATTTTTAATTAATAAATCCAATTCACTAATTAGATAGGTCCATCTACTAATTAATTAATGGATCCAACCCACTAATTAATTACCCCATGCCTCTTTTAAATTAATCTAATCAATTTAAAAAAAAAAGGCTAAGTCCAAAATTCAATTAATTCAATTAATTCAATTCCAAACTATCCATCTAATGTTATTCCTCATAAATGATCCAATCATTTATACTTATTAAGAATTAATTTAACCTAATTAAATTAATTCACCTCTTCCGGAATTAATTCCAAAATTAATTCCCTCACCTTTCGTGATTTGTGTGTGACTCTTTAGGTTCACCCTCAACTAGATTTGGGCGTGCTACCAGCACAATTAATTAAATCTAATTTAATTAATTATTTTCGATTATTCCATAATCAGAAATAGCCCGTTGCCATGGGTGGCCGTCTAGCAACAGTCCATGGCACTAGAGACTAGGCAAATAATGGCGTGAACATTCAGGCTCCGATTTCATACGGATACGGTCCTACTGTCAACCGTCTTCCGACCTTAGTCTAGGGCATAGAATTGGTGTCCGTTCCCATCCTTAACTAGATATCTATGTTGCATACTCGATATGCGTTTACTCTACTGATCATCGTAGAAAATTCCTTCCCACTCGATCAATCACTATGGCCCTAGACTTGAAGAGTCTAAACCATCTCAGACCACATAGGAGATCTCGCTGTCACAATACTGACAGGGGACAGATTCTTTCTTAGAATCCACCGTCCTCGCTACATACTCCAACTACACTGGATAAGACCTATGATGACCATGCCCCATGGCACAACCACCTCTTGCTATATCCAAGACACAGTCGTTGTATGTACGTGACTGCCATGATTCCTTAAGTCTGAGGACTAATCCCGTACTATCGGAATCAGAAATCCCAGTCATACCGATCAAACCTTAAGAGGCTTCCATATGACAATTCTTGCGAGTCAGTTCAGTCAGTCGACTACCTGACCAACTAACCCACTTAAATTGCACATACGACCCACGTCTTATGCCAACGAAACGATTACAGTACTTAGTGCAAGTCTCATAGGACTCTCCATGCCCTATAGAGTTGGTTTCATAGCCGCCAAACCTATACGCAGCCCAACTTCATGGGTTTATTTCGCTATGACATTGAAATCCCAGCCAATGTTAGTGGTAAGCACAATGAAAACTGACTGCCAACTTGATGAATTCCTACTATATTCATCAGTCTAATATTAAATGATAAAGATTGGCGAATGACAAACAACCAATCCAATTGGCTTTTGTTCACCCATTCCAACATAACCATCATTGTCTGAAACAGAAATGGGAAAAATATTCTTGATCATGCTCGATACATAAGAACAGTTCTTTAATTCAATCTGAATATGATCACTAATAACTAAGTTGAGATATTCCAAGACTTCCGTAGCAACGGCTTCCATCGCCTAGCCTTAAGTTTATCTCATCCTTACTTAGCCTGCTGCTTTTCCAGCACTGCAAGTTATTGCAGATGTAAACTCCACAGCCGGTATTCAATATCCAAGAAGCAGAATTAGTTATCATATTCAATTCAATCACAAACATACCTGAGTTGGAGAGGAGTTTTGGGCACTGTCTCTTCCAATGCCCTTTTCCTTAGCAATGCATGAAAACATCATTTGCCCTCAACCGTTGTGAACCGCCTACCTTCCCTTTCCCTTTGCCTATTCCTACTGGAGCACCAGGGGCGCCAGCGCGGCTAGCAGTGATTGTGACAGCCTTTCCCTTTCTCTTCTTCCTCTTCCAATGTCCAGCTCTCTTGCCTTTCGTCTTGGACGTTGAAGCCTTTCTACCAATACTGTCAGGCCAGATTTGTGGGTCGTAGCCTCGTATTGCACCAGCATATTAATTAACTCATGAATAGACTTCTCAAGTCCATTCGTGTTGTAGTTAATAATAAACGGGTTGTAGGATGGAGGAAGTGACTGCAGGATCACAACAATACGTAGCATTTCAAGCCCAGCTTTG
Organism: Sesamum angolense; assembly: GCA_034509725.1. Lineage (NCBI taxonomy): Eukaryota > Viridiplantae > Streptophyta > Magnoliopsida > Lamiales > Pedaliaceae > Sesamum > Sesamum angolense. The sequence goes on from JACGWL010000606.1 coordinate 4,606, forward strand.
AGGTCTTCGAGCTTCTTTACTAGGGATAGCATCTTGACCCCATGACTTTGTACAAAGGATCCCTCGGCCATCTTGATTTCGAAAAATGCTTTTGTAGCGGCATATCTAATATGCCTATCAGGAACCACATAAATCTCTTTCATGCGGAGCATTATCGAGGGAACGTCATCCAACCTATTGTATTGCTTTTGGATGTCATTATTCATAGAAACCAATATGATAATACGGACCTTGCAGTTGTCCTCAAGCTATTTGTTTGAAACATTCCTTGGGCGAAGACCCTTCTGGCAATGCCGTCGGGAGCGGCTTGTCCAAGACATAGCCCCAGTTCTCGAAATCTAGGACAATCCTTATATTCCGCAGCCAGCCATTATAGTTCGTGCCATTAAATTTGTTAGTCTCCATAATCATGGTTAAAAGGTTGTTAGACATTTTCAAGAAAATAAAATAAATAGAAATCAAACAAATGACTGTAATATTATAAATAAGCTTAAAAACTTGGTCTTTAGTCTTTAACTCTCCCACTATACGAAAGCCCACTATTCTCAAGTGGGATTTCAGGAAACCATTCCCTTAGTGGGATTAGGATCCACAAGTGCATTTAACATGCCCCACATTTACAATTCACATGAAAAAGGCCTCGTGGGAGGTATCCTATACTATTCTCGTTCTATGAGATTCTCAAGTTCTTTTGCCTCACTTCTTCACATGATCCCGAAGACTTCCAGTGAATTATGTTACTCGGTGTTAGACCCGACCCATCAACCAAATGACATTTCAGTCGTTGCCCCCACGACTCATGAGACAGTAAAACAGTGCACATGTTCCTTTTGTTCACAACAATGGTGCGGATTTCCTCTATTCCAAATGTTCCGCGACCCGTGAGACCACATTTTGGTAGCGGTAGCTTCCTCACCATATTGTTGTGGATGGGAGGCTTGGACAGATTAAATAATTTTGATCCAGGTCAATTATGGACCTAATATTCAACTTGGTCCAACCAGGTGAGAGTTACTATTGAGTTTTAGACCGAGACCTCATCACATGATAACATTGCATGCATAAATATCAAGTATTTAAAGCATTAAGAAAACACATCGCATGCAATGAAACCTAGCATACTCCTGTTGGATGATCACGAGCCCAACCTATACGACTCACTGAGCACGCATGAGTCTAAGGATTGTCTAAGGTGGCCTTATGCTATTATTACTTTAGTGATTTACCCATTAATATATAAATGGGCCTTGAAACTCCTTTTTCTTCGTGGCCTTCTTCTCCATGGACTTGCTTTTATATAAATTAATATAAATCTCACTAAAGGATACTAATCTACTCTCATTTACAATTAAAAGAGAAACCCCCAATCAGAAGTCGGGGGAGTACATAGTGGGGAGGAAAGCAAGCCCTATTATTCCAAGGCACAAATCGACAGAGATAAGGAAATAATAAACCACAAGAGCACACGGGCCACCCAAAAAATAAAATGACATACATGCGGTCTAGGGCTCCATGATCATCCATCAATAATTAACTAGCACAAAAAAAAAAAACTAATTAATCATGCTAGATAAAACATACATCCCATGTATAAACAACGCGATATCCAATATCGCAAGAAACAATTATATGCGGAAAATACAAGTTTAAAATTTGTAATTTAAAAGGATGATCATGTCCCGTGCATCCAATGCAAACAAATAAACTAGATTAATTTAAGCAATTTAATTTTTTAAAAATCCAATTTAATCCAAAATTAAATCAGTTAAAATTAAAAAATTTTAGAAAATTAGGCATAAATGAGAAAATCAAATTTTTGGGAAAGAACGGTGAAATGGCACAGTCGTTGGTCGACAGTACAACAACAGCATTAGTTGGCCACGTGCACGAGCGCATGTCGTGCGCTGTCGGTCGACAGTACACTGCTACAGTACCAAATTATCTTTTTATTTCTACACAGTGAACTGAAAACAAAACCAACTATTTTCAGAAAAAAATTATTTTTCTAAAACACTTAAATCATCCCATAAAATTACAAAAAATAGACAAGCTAATTTTATATATATAATTTCTAAAGAATAAGCAATCCAAATAACATGCTTTAAAAGCGGTAAAGGTCACGTTATCATGCTTATTCACACAAACCATAGCCCCTACATCGAACCAGGCTCTGATACCACTTGTAAGGAACCTTGTGGATCGGTTTGGGAACTCGCAAGCGAAAGCGGTAAAACATTACCAATGAAATAGACGTAAAACCATGGTTCCAAGGGGTGTACCTTTGGAGTTCCCGGGCGTTTGAAGTAGTATAATAAAATAAAACATGCAGAGATACATGCGGGACTATGATGAAAATAAAACAAAGAGACGAGAAATTAAAATTGAAGTTACCTCTTCAATTCTTTCAAGCGTTTTCTTCGATTGTTTCGTTCACCTGAGGTCCCAATGTAGAAGCCCTCTAATTTGTCCATACTACACTGAAGTTGAGATCTCTCAATTCTCCTTGCTAGAATTGAATAAGAAAAGAAAGAGCACTCCAAGTGCAAGAGAGAGGGGCGGCCGAGTGTGTCTAGGGAAAGAGGAGAAACTTTTTTGTGTAATAATTATTCTAAATAATTATGTACAATATATATATATATATATATATATATATATGTCTTGTATGGATGAACTAGAATGTGTCTAGATACATTCTATATCATAATAAGGTAATTCTTCTTTGTTCCAAATAAAGAATTACCAACATGACACTTTCCAAAAGTGTGAATTGCTAGTCAATTATTTCTTTCCTAGAATTTCCAATGGGCTTAATTAAAAAGAGGAAGTGGTCGATTTTTGTGATTTAAAAATCCAAGGGAAATTAATCTTAATTAAATTTAATTTAAATAAAATTCATCCAATTAAGCCCAACATGTATTTAATCAAATTAAGGAGTGTTTGCGAAAACTTTTGCTTTAAAAAAGTAATTTTTATTGAGAAAGCTGAAAGTTGTAGTAGAATCAAAAGTGAGTAGTATTTTTAAAAAAAGTAAAAAGCAGACAAATGCTAAATTAGATAGTATTTGGGGGAAAATCACTTCTAAAATAAACTTAATTGATTAGAGACTATTTTGTCTCCATATGTTTAAAAGATATTATTTTTTTTATTATATTTGTATTTGTTGTTTGTCAATAATAATTATTTTAAAAAAATAATAAATCTTATTTTGCTTAGTATATATCATGTTTAATTTTCTGAAATTTAACAGAAAAAAGATTAATTTAATAATGCTTTCACTAAGAAATATACTTGTTGATTCATACACATAATTAAATTTGCATGAATGAAAAAAATTATTTTTTAATTAATAATAGCCATTTAATTTATATTTTTATGATAAATGAATAATATAATTAGACAATATAGAGTATAAAATATAAAATAAAAAATATTTAATATGTGAAAGTGCAAACTTGATTAATGTTAAATTATTCGAGTTATTAGAAATTTCAATATCAACCTTAAATATGAAATTTTCAAAATAAATAAAAAAATAATAAATTTGAGTTAAGGTTTATAAGGGTAAGTAGTAAAATTTGAAGTTGAAGTTATTTACAAAAAAGGCGAAGCAGCTAGACGCACCCCCAAGGTGTTTCTAGTTTTTACCAAAAATCATTTTTATTAGCAGTTTCAAAAGCAGAAGTTGGCATCCCAAACACATCAAAAGTATATTTCTTTTAGCCAGAAGCTGAAAAGTGCTTTCCTGACGCTCGCGCAAAACACTCCCTAAATACACATGCTTGAATTGTCCTTATTAATTAATAAGTCCAACTTATCATCAAACAATAAGGACAAGCCCAACATAAATTAATCATATTTATTTATACATTGGCCTTCCGTCCAATGGATCTCTTATCTGCAAGTAATCCAATTACTTAAGGAAATAATTCCAAATTAATTCCTCGACCCTTCTCGGTGAATTGTGGTGACTATTTAGGTTCACCTTTTAGCTAGACTTGGGCTAGTGTCTAACACTATTATTAATTGAATCCAATTTAATTAATAATTCTTGATCAACCCTTGATCGAGAAAACCCATTACCATGGGTGGCCGTCTGGCAACGGTCCACGGCAGTAGATACTAGGTAAATGTCCGTGTGAATTTTTAAGCTCTCGAGTCCATACGGGTATGGTCCTTCCGTCTACTTTCTACTGTCTCAGCCTTAGTCTAGAGCATGAAATTTGGTGTGGACTCCCATCCTGTACAAGGTGTTTTGTACTTTAATACTTGAGATTGCGTCACGCCAAATTGCTCGACATAGGAACCTCTTTTTTTCCATTCGACCAATGACTGTGGCCACAGGTTTATAGAGCGTGAACGCATCTCTAAGTGCATATGAGATACTTCTGTCACGTGTTGACAGAGGACGAATCCTTTTATTGCAACTCACCATCCTCGCTACATATTTCAACTGTACTGGACAAGGCTTATGATGACCATATCTATGACACGATCACCTCTCGCACAAATCTAAGATACAATCATCGTCTGCATGCAACTGCCGTGATTCCTCAAGTCCGAGGAATACTCCTATACTATCGGAGCCGAATATTCAAGTCATACCGACCAAGCCTCCAAGGCCTCCACATAATGATCTCCAAGTCAGTTCAGTCGATTTGACACCTAGCCAATCGACCCAACTATTGCATAGACATCCTACGTCTGTCGCCGATGAAATACGACAGTCATCAAAATGAATGTGACTCCTAATGCAAGTCTCCATAGGACACTCGATGCCCATTCTCGAGGCCCTCGACTTGGAATGTTTTAGACCTAACTCTTGGCAGTTGATTTCATGATCGCCATCCAATGCACAATCCAACTGTTGCACGATTATCAAAATGGTTTGTGGACTTTGTTGTGATGTTAAAAGATATACTAGCATACATAATGAGCACAACAAAGAAAATGTCAACAACGAATACTCATTTTATTCACTAAATAATATTACATAAAATTGAGTTACTGTCAAAATAGATTACATGTACGTCAATCTAATTGGCTTTCAGGTCACCTATCCTAACAATTATTGCAAGCAGATCTGAATGGACTTGGCCATGATACGAGCAAGTAGGTTTCCTCAAGGTCAACCCCGGGTCGTTGAGTATATCCTTTTGCCATGAGCTTAGCCTTTTAGGCAGTAACCTACTCGTCAGCTCCAAGCTTACACGTTTGTAGACCCATTTGCACCCAACAGGCTTAAGGCCTTTATATGGGTCTACGAGGGTCCAAACTTGGTTTGAACCCATCGAATCCATTTCAGATCTCAAGGCCTCAAGCCACTTATCTGAGTCGAGTCCAACATCGCTTCTCCGTATGTCCTTGGATCATTATCTAATTAGCTAGTTAGCCCTAAGAATCCGTACCTGTTAGGTGGTCGTGATCATCTGGCCGACCTACGGAGGACTGGAGTACTATTAGTGGAAACCATAGATATAGATGATGTTGTATCATTCTGCTGAGGTGTTTTCACTTGCCTCTTTAAGTAGTACCTCATCTCGTCGGCTATCCGCATAAAAATCCTTTTTCAAGAACACTATGTTCCTCATGACAAAAACCTTTTGCTCGAATGGATCATAGAAGTAGTATCCTGCAGTTTCTTTCGGATATCCGAAAAATCTGCACAAACTAGATCTTGATTCTAGCTTGTTCCCACTAGCCTCTTGGCGTATGCGGGGCTACCCCACTTAATTATTTAAAAATGTGAAGTTTATTTGTGCACATATACAAACGAGTCAAGCATTGCTTTTAGCTTATTTTGCCTATCACATGAACTATTTGTTATAGAACTGGTTAAGTTTATCCGCTTTTTCTATCAACATTGTCTTTTTTTTGTTGATGCAAATAGATAACCCTAACTAGTTTCCACTTACTAAATTCAATTGATAGGCTAAAGAAGCTAAAGCAATGTTGGATCCATTTGTACATGGTCACAAAGGAACTATACATTTTAAATGACTCTTATTGGGAAAAATTGGTCTAATTTAATGATTTTGGTTAATATTATTTTGTAAATGATTTTATTATTCGAAATATTAGTCTAATTTTGTGTTTATTGACATTATTATGTAAATAATATTATTATTGAGAATATTGGTCTAATTTTATGATTATTAACATAATTATATAAATTCTATTTTATTCAGAATATTGGTTTAATCTGTAATTAATCTGTAATACACAAATTATAGATTAATTAAAGAAAATATTATAATTGCAAAATTTATTACACTTCAATTAATTGTAGAAAATTGCATAAAATTTAAGAGAAATTAAACAAATTACACTTTAATTATAGAAAATTACAGAAAAAATTTGACAAATTACACTTTAATCACAGAAAATTTACCTTAAATCACATAAAATTATAGAAAATTACCTAAAACAACATAATATTACCTAAAATCACATAAAAATACAAAAACTTATATTTAAGTTCAGAAAAATAATTCTAATTTAAAAAATAATATTTAATTTCAAACAATTATTATAATTTCATAAAAAGTATTTTGAGTTAAAAAAATGAAAAAAATCGAAATATTTTTTGAAAATATTTTTTGAAAAAAAATTAGAATCTTTCTCTGAAAATATTTGTTGAAATATTTATGAAAACAACAAATATTTCTAAAAATATTTTCAGATAAGGGGGATATTTTCGCAGAAATGGGGGGGGGGGGGGGGGGGGGGGAGGAGAAACTAAAAATATTTTCAGATAAGGGGGATATTTTTGCAGAAATTGGGGGGGGGGGGGGGGGGGGGGAGAGAGAGAGAACTAACCGGTGAACAGAACGCGGAGGAACGGGGAACGGCGGAGGGCGACTGGCGATCGGCGGTTGGCAGCGGCAGAGAATGCGAAGAGTCACAAGGCCGGGGCTGGTTGCAAAGAGAGAAAGAGAGCGAGAGAGGGGAGAGAGTGAGCGGGGGAGGGGGAAAATGCTAAGTGTCAAATTTATATAATATTTTTGGCACGGTCTAGGAACGGTCACTTATCTAATTATACACACATATATATACCTTGTATGGATGACTAGAATGTGTCTAGATACATTATATCATCCATAAGGTAATTCTTCTTTATTCCAAATAAAGAATGACTAACATTGTACTTTCTAAAAATGTGAACTGTTAGTCGATTGTTTTTCTTTCCTAAAATTTTCAATGGGCTTAATTAAAGGGGTGTAGTGGCCAACTTTGTGATTAAAAAATTCAAGGCCCAGTTAATTTTAATTTAATCTAATTTAAATTAAATCTACCCAATTAAGCCCAACATGTATTTAATCAAATTAAATACACAAGCCCAAATTATCTTTATTAATTAATAAGTCCAACTTATCAAATAATAAGGACAAGCCCAACATAAATTAATCCTATTAGTTTATCCTTGGGTCTTCCATCCAATGAATCTCTCATTTGCAAGCAATCTGATTATTTAAAAAATTAATTTCAAATTAATTCCTCGTCCCTTCTCAGTGATTTGTGTGTGACTCTTTAGGTTCACCTTTCAGCTAGACTTGGGCTAGTGTCTAACATTATTATTAAAATTTAATTTAATTTAATTAATAATTATTGATCAACCGTTGATCGAGAAACCCGTTACCATGGTTGGTCATCTAGCAACGGTCCGTGACAGTAGAGACTAGGTGAATGTTGTGTGAACTTTTAGGCTCTCGAGTCCATACGAGTACGGCCCTTTCATCTACCGTCTCCTAATCTTAGTTTAGGGCATGGAATTTGGTGTTGGTTTCCTTCTTGGACTAGGCGTCTATATTTTAATACTTGAAATCGCGTTACGCCAAATCGCTCGACATATGAACCTCTTTTTCTATTCAATCAATGGTTGTCGCCACAGGTTCATAGAGCGTGAACGCATCTCCAAGTGCATAGGAGATACCTCTGTCAAGTATTGACAGAGGAGGGATCCTCTTCTTGAAACTCACTGTCCTCGCCAAATACTCTGACTGGACTGGACAATGCTTACGATGACCATGTTTAGGACATGATCACCTCTCGCACAAATCTAAGATACAGTCATCGTATGCACGCGACAACCGTGATTCCTCAAGTATGAGGACTACGTCCGAACTATCTAAGTCGGGGATTCAATTCACACCAACCAAGCCTCCAAAGCTTCCATATGGATCTCCGTGAGTCAGTTCAGTCGATTCGACACCTAGCCAATCGACCCACTAAGATCGCATAGACATCCCACATCTGTCGCTGATGAAATACACAACTCATCAAAATGAATGTGAATCTTAATGCAAGTTCCTATAGAACACTTGATGCTCATTCTCGAGGTCCTCGACTTGGAACATTTTAGACCCAACTCTAGGTAGTTGATTTCATGATCGCCATTCAATGTGCGATCCAACTGTTGCACGGTTGTCAAAGTGGTCTGTGGGCTTTGTTGTGATGTTTAAAAGAAATACTAACATACATAATGAGCACAACAACGAAGATGTCAATAGTGAATACCCATTTTATGCACTAAATAATATTACATAAAATCGAGTTATTGCCAAAACAGATTACATGTACGCTAATGTAATTGGGTTTCAGGTCCTATCCTAACACTCTGATCTTGTAGTAAATCATTTGAGTTTCCTGAAAAAACAAACATCCTTTGGATTTGTGTGAGGTTTTCCCTCAAGCTAAACAACACAGACTCTCCTTTCCTAATAGCCATTCTCACTCTACTGATATCTTTGATCTTATTCATATGGATATATGGGGTCCCTATATTAAGCATTCTATATCTCATTGCACTTACATGCTAACACTTGTGGATGATCATAGTAGAAGTATTTGGACATTTCTTATGAAACATAAGTCACAAACTTTGTCTATATTGACAACCTTTCATAAAATGGTTTTAACCAATTTAATAAAAGGATTAAAGCTTTTAGGAGTGACAATGGTGCTGAATTTCTTAGTGAAGACTGTCAAAATTTCATGAGAAATGAGGGCATTTTACATCAAAGGACATGCACCTACATCCAACAACAAAATGGGGTTGCAAAAAGGAATCATAAGCATCTTCTTGAGATTGCAAGGGCCTTAATGTTCTAGTCAAATATGCCTAGCATGTTTTTGGTCTAAAAATTTTTCCCTGCTACTTACATAATCAGTAGGTTACCTACACATATATTAAAGTGGAAAATCCTTATAATATTCTACACAAAAGGCCTGTTGATTATTCCCATTTGAGAGTTTTTGGAGCCCTGTGTTTTGTTGCAAATAACTTACCTCTTAAAGGAAAATTTGACACTAGGGCTACTAAGTGTGTTTTCTTTGGCTATGCTTAAGGTCACAAATGGTACAGGTTATTGGATTTAGACAAACACACCATGTTAATTTCAAGAGATGTCAAATTCTATCTAGATGTGTTTCTTTATGCTGAGAAACAACTTAATCCAGTCACTTGTTCTATACCCACTGTCAATGATGATCAGGACCTTCGTCTTCAGACCAATCTGATATAGAACCTATTATAGAACAAGTAGACAATTCGAGGAAGTCCTCTAGAACACTCAGTAGGCCATTATGTATGCAATATTTTCACTGTGATTTTTTTGCCACTGCTAATAACCCACATTTGGTCACAGAGGAGAGCTCTACGCATATGTGTTTTTTGGCTTTTTTGACTAATGTGTAGGAACCTAGAAGTTTTGTTGAAGCACAACACGGTGAGGAGTGGAGAGCTGCAATGTAGACTGAATTGGAGGCTTTGGACTGAAATCACACTTGGAGGTCACACCCTTGCCAGAAAACAAAAGAGCTATAGGGTGTAGATGGGTCTTTAATTGAAGATGAAGGCAGATGGACTATTGACAAGTATAAAGCTAGGTTAGTAGCCAAGGGCTACAATCAATTGAAGCCATAAACTACGTGGACAACTTCTCTTTTGTAAAAGCCTATGATAGTCAGAATTATGCTTCTTGTTGCTTCCTCTTTGAACCAGCATCTACACCAATTAGACATAAACAATGTTTTCATGGGTATTTATTTGAGAGGATACATGAAGGCTCCAGAAGGATACTTTGTACCTGAGAGATGTGTTTGCAAGCTCAAACGATCACTCTATGGTCTAAAGCAGGTCTCTATATAGTGGAATGCTAAATTCACTAGCAAGATAGAGCTTTCGTTTCTCTCAATCTAAACATGATTACTGCCTGTTTACAATAATTATTGCCATAGGTTTGTTGTTATTAATTGTATATGTTGTTGACATTCTTATTGCAGGAGCTTCAGATGAATCAATTCTAAAAGTAAGAAGTACTTGGACACTCTTTTTACTATAAAGGATCTTGGAGCGGCAAATTTTTTCCTTGGCTAGAAATTGCTAAATCTTCACAACGGATTGCAGTCACCCCAGTCCACGTACATCAGGGACTTGTTTGCAAATGCAGGGCTAACACCAGCAAAACCACCAGCAGGGATTAAATTCACTTTAGGCGGGGAATGCACTACTGATCTAGAACCTTATAGAAGCCTTGTTGACTGACTGTCATATTGGGATTTTCCAGGCCATATATTTGTTATACTTCACAACAACTCAACCAATTTCTAAAGCAACCTTGCGAACAACATTGGGATGTAGCACTTCATTTGCTCAGATCTCTTAAGGCATCTTCAACTAAAGGCATTCTTCCTACAACAGCTTCTACAGACTTAGTGGCTTACTGTGATGCCGATTGGGCTTCATGTGTCGGTCGCAGGAGTTCACTCACAAACTACTATATTTTTCATGGGTCTAGCACTAGTTTCTTGGAAGACTAAAAAGTAGAATATTGGTTCAAGGTCCACAACAGAAGCAGAATATATGAGCATGGGCTCTACTACTAATGAGCTAACTTCAGTTTACAATCTGCTGCTTGATTTCAAAGTCAAGTGTCCACTCTTATCCCCCTCCTCTGCAACAATCAAGCTGCTTTACACATGGTGGCCAACCTAATTTTTCATGAGCATACTAAACATTTAGAAATTTATTATCACTTAGTTAGGGACACGTATAAGGAAGGCTTTGTGGCACCAAAACATGTTTCTTCAAAGCTCCAGTTGGCAGATGTTGCAAAGCACTTATAGGGTCTGTTTTCTTGAAGATAGTTTCCAAGTTATGTTTGGTAGACATGCTACCAAATCCAACATGAGGGCAGATGAAAGCATGCGCGCTACAAACCATGGAAGGCCAACAATAAAAGACTTGAAGAAAGCAGCAGGCGAAGACATGAAGAATGTTTTTTTATATTTTTAGCACCTTAATAAGTGAACTACGTTTCTTATTGTTTTGCACCTTGGTTAGACTGATGTGTTCTCTTAAGTAAGCAAAGGTGCTAGTGCGATTCTGTGAGGCTAGTGTTTTAATAGTTAATTAGTTGCTAGAGGTTAGTTTGTTACTTGCTTAACCCTCTGTAATTAGCTCTATGTAATCTTGTAAACCTCGGCTGAATACAGATGAGAATATTTTCTATACTTCCACAACTTATGAACACTGCGATTTACATTTCTTCTTGAAACAAGAAACAAGTCGTGGTGGTACTCACAAGTGCACATCTTCACAAAAGACCAGCTTAAAGTAAATATTTCCAATATGAGATGAAGTTTCAGTTTTTAAGTTGCCATGATCTTTCAAGTCTTGCTGTCAAGATGGTTGAAACTGAAAAACATGTGATTTTCTATTGATGTATTGTCTTATTGAGCTAACACTGATATTACCGGCTACAACACCAGCTGTAGAAAGAGTTTATGCAGCAATAAATATCATCAAAATCGAATTATTAATAAGAAAGGTGATGAAAGAATGACTTGATTATTTATGAGTGAATTGCATATTTGGTACCATAGTTCAGGCCCCTTTGCTGCCGTCATACCAATGTTTCTCACTTGACCAATTTTGATACTATATTAACGGGACGTTTTGCACAGTACATACCATCATTAATTTTTGGACGGAATTATCACGTGATTAGCACGTGAATGATATACTCAGCCTGGTCCGCCCAAAATGCACATGCTTGGCACAAGGGTATGAGGGAAATATTTTCACCTTTTCACAGTAGCAAAAAAATTTTACTTTCTCCCCCACATTCAATTTCCCCCTCTTTTTTGCCCTAATCGTAGTTTGATTCTCCAAAAATTATAATAAATATAAATATTTTTATAACTTTGATATAAATAGCAGTGAATAAATTATAATAATTTATCTCGATATACAAAATAATAACTCAATTAAACAAATACATCAATATAACAACGATAATTAAATCACAATAACTTATATAAAGTGAGATAAAAATTTACCTAAATTATAATATTTGTATTCATTGTAATATTTGTAATAACTAAAATAATTTTTTAATTAATAACTTTTCAACATTGATTATAATTAGAAAAATATGTAAATTTATAATCAAATAATTATAACATATAATACTAATAAGAAATTAATATATAATATTTAAAACAAATACACATATTAACGATAATTAACTTACATCAATAAATTTGAATTATTAGCATATCATAAATAATATTTGTATTTATTATTTTTAGTGAATGTTTCAAGCCTTTTTAGTGAATAAGTAAAAATTATATCATAAATTTGAATTATCAATAAGTCAAGGCCTGTGTCAGCCTATGAGCTGACTCGCACCAGTCTAATTTATATATAATAATACTATATGGATATTTGTCTCACTTTATACAAGTTATTACAATTTGATTATCGTTGTTATATTGATGTATTTATTGAATTTAATTGTTGTTTTGTATATCGAGGTAAGTTATTATAATTTATATACCGCTATTTATATCAAAATTATAAACAATATTATATTAGTTTAATATTTATAATACTTAATAGTAATTTCTTTTTAATAAATTTTTAACATTCATTATATTTAAAAGGGTAAATTACAACCACCTCCCCTGAGGTTTGGTGTAATTACGAACACCCCCTCGTTGTTTTTGAAAAATTACAAATACCCTCCTAATGTTTGATGAAATTATGTAATCCTTGGATGGAGGTATAAAAATATCAACTTTGCCCTTATTGTATTTTATTTATTATTTTAAAAAAAATTAAAATCTTATAAAAATATAAAACGGAATGAATGATTTTTTTTAAATTATAAAAAAAAATATCCTTAGTCCATAAAAAAATATTTTTTTAAAAAAAATAAATAAAATTATAATTTTTAATTTGCAAGGGTATTTTGGTCAGTTTAGCATAAAAAATGAATGGATTGGACTAATTGTTAGGTGGCCGTTAAGTATTTATAAAAATAAAAAACCAAAGAAGAAAATAAAAAAAAACAAAAGAAAAAAAATTAATTATATATTATTATATATATTAAAAAGAAGTAATAATAATAATAATAATAATAATAATAAATATAATAATATATAATGTTTACATATAAAAATATTAAATTCGAGTTGTGGACAACAATTATTTTTTTTTTAAAAAAAATTGTGTGTGGAGTTGTGGATAGTGTACACGACTTGACACAAATTTGTTATAGTATTTAAAAAAATATTATTTCTGTAATATTTTTTATAATAAACATATAATTAAGCCGGACTATTATTATAATAAAAAAAACCTTATTTTATATAGCAATAAGTGGGAAATGACATACAATACCTTATAAGCTTCCAATTTCCTCCAAAATACACCAAAAACTATTTTTCCGCCCAATACTTACTACTTAACGGCCCACGTACAGCTCACATGTTATTTCCGTTCAAAACTTAACGGTGGTATGTATTGTGCAAAACATCTCATTAATACAGTATCAAAATTGGTCAAGTGAAAAACATTAATATGATGGCTGCAAAGGGCCCTAAGCTATGGTACCTAATATGCAATTCCCTATGATTATTTATTATATTGAGTTGGGATATTTCCTAATATATCAATAATGAATTGATTTGCAATATTTTTAGAATATGCATATTTATAGCTTTCAACTGGCCCCTCGTTGTTGGGGTAATAGTTATAAGAGTTAGTTGTATTTATGTTGTTGTCTGCATTTAACTTACAATGATAAATTTTAATAATTTAAATTTTCTGATTAATTCGAAATAACTATTAGATTTTGATGGGGCTAAGCCAAGTTTTTTGCTTAGCCTATGATTATGGTAATGAAATATTATGGTCACTAATTGGAATGAGATGATCTTGGAGAAGATTTCCCAAATGTCCAAATATACTAAAGTATTATTATTATTATTATTTCTTTAGATCTCCTTAGCTCACATGCAGGATATTATTCTTATTATTATTATTATTATTATTATATTATTATTATTATTATTATTATTATTATTATTATTATTTATGATTTTACCCTCGCAACGACCATTGGTTTCGGCCTAATGTGCCGACATAAATTAATTTTCATAGTGGAATATCTGCAATTTTTTTCTTCTTAGGATGCAAAATGTTTATTTGAATTGCTTCTAAAAGGTAGTTTAGCCTTAAATCACGTGTGTACTGATGTATTTAATTGAAGTTAGAGTAATATAATAGAGTTATAAATGAGTTCATTTTGAGGCAAAATTTTAGGGTGAATTATAATAATCATCTCTGATGTTTTGGATAATTATAAATATTTTTTTGTTGTTTGAAAAATTATCGATACTCTCTTGATTTTAACGAGGGTCTAACAATTAGCCAAATTCGTAACTTTTCATTAGATTTCCACCCATTTTCTATGGTGAACTCACTAAAATACCCTTGTGGACTAAGAACTGTAAACTATATTTATTTTTAATTTTTTTTAATTTTTATGGACTAAGTGAATAATTTTTTTTTATAGTTTTGTCAAAATTTTCCACCACCACACTAAGGACAAAGTTGACAATTTTATACATTCATACAATAATCATATAATTTTATCAAATATCAGTGAGGTACTTGTAATTGTACAAACAATGATCGTGTATTCGTAATTATGCCAAATTTCAGTGAAGATCGTTGTAATTTACTCAATATTTTAATCAAATCAAATTTAATTGAATCAAATTATTTATAAAATAAGTATGATATATTTATCATTTTGTCTAAATTATATACTAATCAAATTATAAATATATTGTATTTATTATATAGTTAATTCAAATCTAATTAAATTCAATTTAAATTAGATATTCCACGTTTTGAGAAAAGCGTGGGAACAATGACAATGAGCGGGAATGATGGTGAGGGTCCCAACAGTTTGCAACAGTTATACAACCCGTGACTGCCAAAACACACACATTTTAGTACTACGTACACCTTGATTTGACGACTCGACCACTCTAAAAGCACCTCTCCACTTCACATGCAACTATGACTCAACTCACTCCCATGTCACTGAAAATGAAGTTTTCACCTCCATAAACTCTAGCTAATTGAATTTTCTATCGCATTTTCATTTCACTAATTGATATTTCGTTGCATGCAATTTTTATGAGCATAATAAAAAATATGTTAAATTAAAAAAAAATTTCATAAAAATAACAATCATGATTTGAAAGTGAGAAAAGAAAGTTTGTTAGATGGAATAAACGTGAGGTAACAGAAAAAAAAAATATTATAATTGTCAATTTAATAAAAAATAAAAATTATAAGAATAAGAAAATCAAGGGTAAATTTGAGCATTTTAAAAAATTGGTACGACAAACGGGTTATATATATATATATATATAATAGTACAGATAGAATATTGACATATATTCTTTTCTAAATTAAAAAATATAATTAGTAAAATTATTTTTTTGGTGTTGCAACGATAGTCGACAACACTTTAGGTAATAGAACTTATTCTGTTGACACATTAATCCTTTTTTTTTTTTTCTATAAATTTAGTCATTAACATCTCATGTTTGGTTCTTTTTTTAAAATTTAGTCATGTCTTGACAATTTTGGTGTTACCAACATATAGTTATAGCACCAAAAATAAGATCTATTCCAATGTGAAGAAAATTAAAATTGTCAATATAGGACTCTGTTTACCAAAAAATAACCAAATAGAGGATGTTCAAAATTAAAATTGTTACAAAAAATGACTAAATGTGTAAAAAAAAAGTCATAAAACCAAAAATATTTACGGTAGTTACAAGACTAAAAATATAATTTTATCGATATAATTGAAACCAAATACAACACGTGAGGTATAACATCAATGTGTGACGCCACTGTACGATTGAAGATTCTTTACCCAAAACTCATACCTAGATTTGTTCATGGCCAAAGATATTGAATCTCCCTACAAGAAAAGACATTATTAGTGATAAAATATTAAATAATATTAAAACTATTATTAAAGATTTATCTTATATAATAATAATTTTAATTTTACTAAAATATAGTTATTAGTGACAAAAATTGTGGTTAAATTATCAATATTATCAATTAGTGACATGATAAGAGATCATAACAATAAAAACATAGTAACAATTATATTCACTATATTAGAGGTTATGGGTTCGAATTCCACAAGGTGCGTGGGATGTTGTTTGCTGTATAGCAAGAGTCAGTCTACTGCATATTAGGAATTGTTGTCTACTGTAATAGTAGGAGTATTATTGAGCAGGATATAATTATTATAATAGTCTTTGTCAGATATTGATGTAAATAAGAATGATTGTACTTGTAATCGATTTATTTCAATTAATAATAATTTATCGTTTTTATCTAAAAAAAATAATTATTCATAGTGACAAATTTATAAATATTTTTTTTTGTAACTAAAAATACCTAGTGACAACATATAGTTAAATATTGTTACTATAAAATTATGAAAATCCTTATAGTGAAAAAGCAAAAATAATTGCCACTTAATACGTATAATTAGTGGTAATTTTAATATCATTACTTAATTTTGTGGTTGCTAATATTCTCTTCTTGTTTTTTAAAGAAAAAATCTTCAATCTTGGAAATTAACTTATAATTAAGTAAAAGGCTATATTTAGATACCAAACAAAAAAAATGAATTGTCAAAATCAATCTACTTTTGAATTTATACTAATATAAAAGGAGAAATTGCACCTCTTCCCTACAAAATTTGGTGCAATTATACACTATTATAAAAAAAAAAATGAATATTTACTACATTATAAATGACTACAACTTAAAAATTGTGGTAAATCACTACTATTAATTATAGTTAAACAAAATCAAAGTAAAAAATTAAATTTTACCACGCTTAATCCATATTCGTCATGGTTTCTAGCCATAGCCAAAATATTTGCCATGATTTTGGCCATATTTAATTTTTTTGCTACTCTTGCAGAGACAACGGTTAATGACTTTTACGAAAGCAAGATTAATTTGTATTTGCCACAATATTCTTCTTTTGACTATAGATAAAACATATTTTTTCTAGTACACGTTAATATTTATTATTTGAAAACTTACATCTAATATTTTTGTTTTCGTTTAATAAATAAAATTTTCTGTGAATTAAAATTCATTAAATTTATTGTTATTAATAAAAAAATAAAAAAATAAAATTCATATTCGTTACGAACTTAGAGATGAAATAATTTTCTTTTAATCAAACTATCCTCATAAAACTGGTGTCTTCACATGTAAAAGCAGTTGTCCAATTTTTTATTACACAAATGTAGTAGTGGTCGACAAAGCGACAGACTACACACCTAAGATTTTTGTATAAACAAAAACATAAGTACCAGATTGGAAATCTTGATTCGATTTCCCCGTACAGTGCACGCTGAAATTTCGATTTTGGTTCCTTTCACCGAACCGCGAACCAACCTGACCCTAACCCTGACCCTGACCCTGACCGTAACCAACCAGCATTCTCAAGGGCATAATTGTCAAACGCCGCAGAGAAAATGTTTGTCGTCATCGTCAATGTCGTCGTGTGTCAGGAGCTTTCCTGCCGTTACGCTCTACCCCCCCCAACACACACATTCACGCACTGCAACTTCAAGTACTACGCTACTGCTATATAAGGCTCAGGTGTGTATGTGAACACACAGAGATTCACATGCACAAAGGGCAGTGACGTGACCGGAATGCGGTAGGAAGAGTTCGGGATAGAGCTCCGGCTTCGGGAAGCTCTCTCTTCCTATTCGCTCATCATTTCGGCAATGGCGGTTAATTCCAGTGAGGAGGTGAGATCTTTTTTGCTTTTGATTCGTTGGGCTTTTCCGGAATTTTGCGTAATTTGAACTGCATCTTCCGAAGTGTGGCTCTGTGATTTAGTGATTCAGTTTTATTTTTATTTTTACATATGAGTTGTTAAATTAGTGGATTTGCCCCAATTTGCTGCAGTTTTTCGTTGGAGAATTGCTATTACTTGTTTTGGTAAATTTTTTGAATTGTTGATTTTCTTTGAATTTCTGAGAATTGTCGATTGACAAACAATTTAGTGGTTTGAAGCAAAAAATGGTGAAATTTTATTGCACGGATTTAGTTTTTGAATTATTATGTTTGAACATTTTCCATCTGTATGAATTCTAGATAATTTTCCGCAACTGAACGGATACAGTAGCTGAGTGCGAGGATGTAAGGTAGATACAAGTATTTTACTGTGGTAAAAATTGTGATGATGGCTTTTAAGTGTAGACAAAAGCCTTTTATTGCATAACTCCTGTCTGTAGCTGAAGGTGAGTGACGCCAAAGAGGTGGTTGACAAACCACAGTTGTGTATTCTGTGAATATGTGCTTTATATGTCATTATCACCCTTAATCGGATACACGATACTGAATCTGTGATTTGATGTGATATTTGCCTCAATCCTTTTGTGTTGTAGTTTTGGGATTTGAATAGTTAATGAGAGTAACATTTGAGCAGAAATCTAACTGCTACTTGTATAAAATTCGATGTTTCACAGCTTTGTCGACCATTTTAATTAAAGCTCTGAAATTGGTATGTTATTGCGCCAAGAATTATTCTCGCTGAACCAGTTTTGACTTTCCATCTGCGAGACTCTAGCAAATGTTTCTGATAATTTAAAGAGAAAATACTGGTGCAAGGCATGCTTAATCATCAGGCGTACTTATTTATTTAAAGCATGAACTGGAATAGATCATTATTTTCTTTTCTATTTTTTCAGTCCCACAATGTCCATAGCGTGGTGGTTGTATTGCCAGATGGAGGAGCAACAAACCTGCAGTGTGAACTAGTTCAAAATGTCTGCAGCGTGGAAGTTCCTAATGTGATGAAAAATGAGATATGCTTGAATACTGAATCCAGTTTACTAAACCATACCAACCTGAAGGTGGATAAAGCACAGAAAAATGCACCTTGCAATTTGGATGTTGATATTGAGAAAGGAAAGACACAGATTCCGAAATCCAATGAAGAATCTATTGGCCATTTGAAATGTGATGATTCCTTTGCCGTACGTTCTCTTAATTGATATTGCTCGGAGTTATTGTCTGTAGTCCTCAGAAAATGCTTCTGTGTGAACCAGCATTGGTTTCAATATATAGCAATGTTGAACTTTTGTTACTATGCCACGTTAATCCTGCCACTGTAAATTGACAACTTTATTTTGCAGAGGTCACTGCAATGGGAGATCTTCTTGCAGTTTGGAGGAAAGTTGATGCAGTTCTTGATGAACCACATCCCTGAGTTACCCAAGGTCACTTCAAAAGGTAGTTAATCTGGTGCAATCAATTTAACTTTTTCCTGATTGAATCATTTACTGGATTCTGGATTATTCACCGTTCCAATATTTGTACAAATACATTAATTTCTGATCGAACTTTGTGTACAAGTATCCATGATATGGCAAAGTGTTTATCTGTTAAGTTCCAATCAAGTGCACATTTGCCACTGTATCATGTACACATTCCTCTATATGAGTATGTGTTGATAATAGTGAAGGGAAATTGAGCATGAAGAGAACTTTAACAAAAGAAAAATGAAAATATTTATTTGGCAAGATTTTGTAGATGTTTAGCATTAGCTGCGCAACTAGCATAACAAACTCTGTCAGGCAGAAGTCAAACATCAAGAACTGTTCATCAAACACAGAATGGTTTCGAAAGTTTAGGAAGAGAGAGGGTGTACCTCCCAAATGGAGATTAGTGCTTAATCTCATTTTGATCGCTCACACATTGTTTGGAAATGCAAAACTTGCACACTTAGTGTTACTTGCGGTGCGTCTTTGACCCTTATGTATCATTATGAGGGTCTTACTATTATCAGGGAGTAATCGATTTCATTCATTCTTCTTTCTCTAAGCTGAAGAATTTCTTCAGATAGAGCAATTAGGCACTCCAACTGTACGCGTGCACTATATCATTGCCCTTTTTTGTGAGATTTACCATGGTATGTTGTTCACTGTATTATATGATCCACATGTTCATCTTTTTTCCGGAATGTATTACAGATAGATACACGGCAGAGAGAGTCTATGATGTCCCTGCTAACAGATCAAGGAAGTACAAGCGATCTCCCTCCTTTAATTCAAGAAGAGTAGTTCTCCTCTTTTCGGTCATGTAAGTTCTAACCTTGTTCTGTATTTCTTTATCAAAAGTCTCTCTTTTACTATTCTGCTTCTTAAATTTAATTACAAGTTCTGAAAATCTGCCTGAAAGGTGGAGGAAACACATGTTAAAGTAAAAAATACGGATAGACTTGGATAGGAGCAACACTTTTTATTCTAATGACAAAGATTTCAAAACTAATGTTTGCATAGGCGAAAAAATGAGGGTATAACTGGACTTCATTAATTTAATATTACAACTATAAGTGTCACATAGAGTGTCTTTTCATATCCCAAACACTTCTAGGAAACTTGATAATATGTATTCTTTCAACCACAATTGGTTCAGATGTTTTGAATTTTCAAATGAAATCAGTTTCATATAAAAAATGCTGCAAGTGTCTAACTATAGATGATGAGCATGTAGACTTTCATATGGGAGACTAATAATGATCTAAAATATACAATTTTAAAGAACAAGTTTACAATATCCTTTTAACTTTTTCATATGACTCTAGATGAAAAAGAAACATATATCTACAACGGAAGATAAAAATGAAAAGTTAACTGGAAGAGTTTTGTACTAAATGAAGACGAGTTAATAATAAGATTAGCAAAATAATTTTGACTATAAATTAGAGGGAAAATCATTGCAGCATCTAAGTTTTCATTAATCTCAATTTATAATGATATATAAATTTTATTATTTGTTAATAGATATACTTTTTTAAACTCTAATTTAATTGTAAATATCGATTTGATGTTTCATGGCATTTTCATTTTATTAAAGCTAATTAGTGATAATATAAACTTAAATTTAATAACTGTAAGCAATCATATTCAAATGACTATATATGTTTATTCTTGAGGAAACTGAAAATTAAAAATAGACTTGGACTGGAGCAAGTTTTTAATGAGATATGGTGATCTTTTTTGAAAAGAATGGAGAACTTTTTGCTTTTTGTTAATTAGGTTAACTCATAGATATTTGAAAAAAAAATTGAGTTATTACAGCAAAAGCATTACATTTAAACTCTTAGAATTAATTAAATATAATTCTTACAGACTCAATTTAAGTCTTACTCATATGAAATTGTATTATGCGAGAATTTTAAATTTATGTTATTAACAAATAGAAGTGATTTGACTAAACAAAAATATAATTTTAAAAAATTAAAAGAAAAATTAATAGTGAATAGAATTTTCAAGGGTATATATGCCAATAAGAAATTGAGAAGAAACATTCATAAGATTCATTTAGTAGTATTAATTTTACGTTTATGGTAAAATTAGGGTATCATATAGAACTTATGAAAGTTTAGATATCAACACGAATGGATAAACGCAATTACTAATATGAATTTTTTTCAGAAGTCATATTGTTGTATTACATTATAAATATATGTATGACTTGTTGATCAAATGAAAAAAGGCATGAATATTTTTCTTATATTCTTGTGTAATTTTGTGATTTTTCTTTTTTACATATATTTGTTTACTAAAAGAAATGAGGAGGGCAAAAGACGTGGGTAAGATGAGAATTCACATTTTCTTTGAATTGTTAAATAATATCTATCAATAATAACATGATGTTGGTTATAAGCATTTAATATTTTTCCAACTAATCACATTTCATGATGAAGATTGAAATGAGATTAGGAGCGAATGGACTTTATAAATATACATACCACTATTTTAAGAAGAGAAATTAGTATATGTATCAATTTGACATTTATGACTGAATTAGTGTTACTTAAAATATCTGTTGATGTAGCTACTAGTACGATACTCATTATTAAGCGGGAAAAGTGCAAGCTACCTCCTATGGTATGGGTATGTGCAAAAGACTCCCTGTGTTTTTTAATTAAAGCAATTTACCCCATAGAGGAGGTGGTGTAGTCCACGCGTCTCTTCTGCAATTATGCATGATGTCTATGAATAAAAATATTTTTTTATATATAAATATATATAAGATAATGATATTTATAATAATATATAAACATTTATTAAAAATAAAACATTATTATATATAAATATATATAAAATTATATAATATAATATATTTTCAATTACATACTCATTAATAGAAAAAACCCCAACACCTTCCCCCCCTTTCTACCCCTGTCGTCGCCCCTCCCCTCGCCTAATTTCCCTCACCGCCTCCCCACTCTCGCCTCCCCTCCCCTCGACCCCCTCTCCATTCCCCTGCCACCACCTCCTCATCCCTTTTCCCCTCCACCCCTATCGCCTTCCCCCCCCCCTTCCCCCTTCCCCCTTCCCCAACTCCCTTCACCACTCCGGACCCCTTTCCCCTTTCCCCAACGCTCGCCTCGTCGTTGCCCCCACCCTGTTCCTTCAAAACCTGTCACCGCCCCTTCCCCATGGCCCTAATCTCGTCGCCTCGTTGCGCAATGTATTGTCCTCTCTAGCTTATATAAGCCTCATGATTTTATCTTGAAATGATGTCTCGTTAAGGAGAAAAGGACATGAAGGTTATGAACCGCTCAAACTTCTCGTCTGCAATTAATAGGACGCTTACCTACTTCATCAACCCTGTAGACAAGAGGTTTGGGATGGGAACATGGCCTTGTACCCACAGATGGAGCCAAAATGATGATATTTCAGTTCATGAAGGGTTTTGAATCCAGTGCATAGATTCGGGTCTTGCTGTCAACGTGTCCAAGTACGCACTACTCCCATCTTCATCCGTAGAGAGTAAAATGATTCTTCTTGCTTCCAAGATTGGGTTCATGAGTTGTCAAATTAAATGTCTATAAATCAAATGATAGGGATGGGGTATTTATGTCAGGAACTGAGTAGTGCTTGAGTGTGGTATGATGCACAGGACTATATTAAGAATGCCCTAAGGTGGCTTTTTGACTAGGATGGATGGCTGAGGCTGCCATCTAGCTCCCCATGTCAGGGCATGACCTTGATTTGGGCGGTTTCCCTTGGTTAAACCACAAAGCCCCAGTTTGGGAGGACCACCCAGGATGGCAGCGCCCTGCTCACCTTGGCATTGACTATTATGCCCACACTTTTACTGTTAAATTTCTTATTGCAAATATTATCTTTTACATGCAACGCACACACTCTTTGCCAGTATATACATTTATAGACATATAAAAATATCTGAAATCGTCATCTCTTTTGATGCTTTACAGTTTAATTGAGTTTTACCTTATTTTCTACTTTTTATTTACTGTAAACTGTTAAAAAGTTACTATTAGGTTCTTTTATACTTGTAGATTGTCCTAAAACTTGGTAGAGAGAGAGGAGAGAATGATTAGCACTAATTCTTTTGGCTCTTTTGGTTTATTTCGGATATACTCCTTGACTGTAGTTCACATATTTAACTCCTCTCTGCTTGCTCTTTTGTTTTCTTTCCGTGGCTTGGGAGGCTTTGCACTTACTCCTACTGCTATGTTTACCTTCTCAGGTCTAGCATAGGAACGATAATCCTGATATATCTGACATTGAGAGTGAGACAGATCAGTGATGGGTACGCTAATGTTTGAAGTACTTTGCCTCTCATCTTCGTGCAATCTTTTGTGCAAGAATCAGTCAGCAACAATTTTCAATATAGTCAGTCTTACCATGCCTTCCTGTTGTTGCATCTTTTTCCTAAAATGTAGTTTCTTTCACCGATGTACATAGGAATTCTGTAACCGCGTCTTCACATTCCAACTGATACTTCCTTGTACACAAATTTTCTGTTCTATTTTCAATATAGGATTTGTTGTGGTTTCTTCGGCAAAAAATGAACTATGTTCTTGGTCGATTATCTTACTTTTCACAGTAAGATTTTGTGATGGAGCTGGATCTATGTCTGCCTGTCTTCTTAGCAGATCATTCCTTTGATTTCATTTTCTATATCTGAAGATGTTTGTCTTCTTAGCAGATCATTCCTTTGATTTCATTTTCTATATCTGAAGATGTTTGTCTATACTTCAAGGCTGAAGAATATGAGTTATTACAATAAATGTAATTAGGGTAAATTACATCACTCTCCCAGAGTTCAGGTCTAATATAAGTACATCTCCTGAGAGTGTTAATATAATTTATTTTGCGGGTTTTGTATAAGTTTTTGCCTCTGAGATATTGTAGATGTAAATTACAATCATCATTAGGGGGTGTAATTTTGCACAACAGCCCTTAGATCATTGCAGGAGTTATTTGTTAGCGTATTTGTAATTTTAGAAGAGTATTTATAATTTTTTGAAAAACGAAGGGTATTTGTAATTATCGCAAGCCTTCGGAGAACCCGTTAGAATTTAGTCAAAAATTTATGACTAGTTTCTTTCCAAACCAAATAAGGTTTTCCAGCCATGTGCAGCTGTAAGGAGTTTTGCTTCTACATTTATGCATAAAGCAAAACGCTGATTTTTTTCTATACGACGATACAACCAGACACATGATCTAGAAACATATTATACAACCTGCGAATCAAATCAAGTTCTGTAAGCTGTATCATAGTATGTGTCAAGGAATCCCAATCCTAAGTCCCATAAAAACCTGTTTCAGCACTGTCCAAACTGTATCAAAACTTGGAGACTTCCATCCTCCGTGAGAATTAGCTGTCCCTTCCCCACCACCTAACTTTCTTACAATCTCTAGCACGCACAGCCACCGCCCTGTTGGTCGTTCTGGTTTGCATTTGATGTCGGCTTCAAGTTCACATCGACCATGTCCTCCTGCTTTGTGGAAGAAAGAGCTTCCATCCCGGGCAATGCAGCAGCTATTTTTCGAAAGAGAGGCTGCCATAGCATCAACATTGTGATTTCAACTACAATCTAAAAAGATCATCTATGTCGTTCTGGACAAGAGTAGTCTACACTAAGTGTCTAGACATGCCATTCATAAACAAATTAAAGGGATAATTATGATATTATTTCTTAAGATTTGGTGTAATGATATATAGACTTCTTTGTTGATTTGAACATTTGTTTTCGTCTAACATATAGATTTCTACATTTGTTATAATTCATTAAATTTGTTGATATTAGCAAAAAAGTTTAATGAAAGCTCATAGTTTTTCTTGATTGACTTTTTAGTGACTTGTTGGACGTCAAACAATTTTTTTCTGACCAAATCTTACTTTCACACTAGTGATGAGGTATATCTTCACCTTTATAAGGCTAATTTGGTTAGAAATAATTTTTTTACGAGCAATAAGTCAATAATAAGTCCATTAGGAGTAAATATACATTTTCATTCAAAATTTCAGTCATTTTTGACAAATGAAGGGACCTATTTGTTAGTTGAAAATAAATATCAGGAGTATTAGATGTAATTTCTCAAAACAAATGAGTTTATGTGTAATTACACCAACCCTAGGAAGACTACAACGTAATTATTCCTAAATAAAATAAAAATACGGCTTGGACACTGGTATTATGCCCTTGTAATGTCTTTCCATATTGCAAATGTTTTGAGTTTATGTATGCATCATCGGGTTTCAAGTATTACATGCTATATCTATGCACCATAGGATCCCAAGTACATGTATGATCCATACTGTACATGTTCATATCTATGTATCATAAGATTCCTGGTATATGTATGAAAAATTCTTATCCGGATTGGATTTAGCCGAACTAAATCAATCATAAAGTATCAATCATAAAGTAAGTGTATTACACTTGTTATGTGATTAATCATTTTTTTTAACTGTACATCAATCACACGACAAGTGTATTGCACTTGCTATATAGTTGATTCAAATTCAAATGAGTCTGAACCGACCTAGAATTTTCCGTACAAATATCTATTTCTTTGACTAATGTGTGTAAGAAATAAAATATTATAACTATTCAACTTCTAAAATTTTGAATGATGTAAACGATGAGCCGACGAGGTATCTTTACCTTTATATTGAAACCAGCTTTAGCACTGGTCTCTATGAACATGACTCCGATTCACGGGCCTTACCATCCCCATCTTCAATTGAGACTTGCCTGCATGTTCACCAGAATCATTCCAGATAATTAACCCTTACAATCAAAGACATCCCATGCACACTTAAGTGATTAAGACATGTTTGTTCCCTCACCGTTTATCGACAAGATCAGTTTTATTTCCTACGAGAACAATAATAACATCACCACCACGTTCTGTTCTTACTTCCTCAATCCATTTCGAAGTGTTTAAGAATGACTGTCGATCTGCAAAAGCGATCAATTTACTTAAAAAGGAGGAAATAGAATAGTAGAATACTCGGCTAATGGGAATTTACGAAAATTCTAACTCGGACTAGATTTAGTTGAACTAAATCAATCACATAACAAGTATGGTACACTTGCTATGTGATTGGTCACTTTCTCACACTTACTATGTGATTGGTCACTTTCTCTTAACTGTACACCGATCACAAGACAAGTGTATTCTATCTGCTATATGATTGATTTAAATTTGGTACAACCCAATCTGTACTAGAATTTTCCTAGAAATTGAAGGATTAATCACTGTAGAAAAATTCAAAATTTATGACGAAGGTGTTGCAATAGAAAAAAGTTTCATAAAATTAACGACGGATCTAGCGACTTTTTTTTCCTGACAAGATCTGGCATATACAATGAAACAATCGTATGCTCAAACAAAAAAAAAAAAAAAAAAAGAAAAAGAAAAAAGAAAAGTTGCAAATTCGACCATAGAAATTGGTGGATATTTGCAAAACATCTTTTTGTGGCAGTGTTTTCCAAACAAAAGAAGGTTTGTCTCATTTTTTCACGACGTCTTTGTGAATGTTTTTTTTTGTAAATCCGTCTCAAGAATACCCTTTTTTTTTTAAATGAATAAACTTTTGAAAACTTGTAACTAATTCATATATAATTACTTGGGTAAATGCTACATTTGGTTACTCAAGTTTTTATTTCAAATTACTTTAATCCATTAAGTTTATTTCTTAATTTTAGTATTCCTCAACTTTAGTTTTTGTCTTAATTTGATCTCTCTGACCAATTTTTGGTGAAAACGTGACTGGATTTTAATTCTTTGGGGATAAAATGGTTAATTTAAATTTAATTTTTCTTACTTTAATCCTTTAAATTTGCAGAATTGTCAAATTAGTCATTTTTTTTTTTACTGAAAACAATATTTTTTTAAAATTTTTTTGTATGATTGATGTAGTTATCTTGTGCGAATAATGGAAACTTTGAACTCTAGTGAACATAATAACATATTGCTTAACTTAAAATGAAATATATATATATATATATATTTTTTCAAAAGTTACCAAAAAATTTAAATTATGAATAATTTTTTATCAAACTTATCTAATCTGAATAAAAAAATATCTAATTTGAAAAATCTCTTACAACGAATTATATATATATATATATATATATATATATATATATATATATATGAAATCTCTCAAGTTTAGTTAAAAGGTATATTCCACCAACTTTCTGTTCGAAACCCCAAATATTTAGTAAATATGATTGGCGTTTAACTTTTTCAAACTTATCTAAGAAGAAAAAAATACTAACATAGATTTTTTTAATTATTACATTTTCATATTTGATAATTATGTTTTATGAAATTTATTCATAATTTTAATTTTTTTAACTGTGGAAAATGAAAAAAAAAAGTTAGCTTATTTTAAGTTAAACAATTTTTATTACATTCACAAGAGAGTTCAAAATTTTCATTGTTCACATAAGATAGATGCATCATATTCTAATACAAAAATATAAGACAAACGTTTTTTGACTTTAAAAATAAATAATTATATAATTTTACAAATTTAAGGGACTAAAGTGAAAAATTAAATTTAAATTGATCATTTTATCCTCCCAAAAGTCAAAATTTGACCATATTTTTGTTAGAAAATGGGCAGAGGAAACAAATGAGATAAAACCTAAAATTTATGGATGCTAAAATCAAGAAATAAACTTGAGAGACTAAAGTCTTTTGGAAAGAAAACTTAATGGACCAAATGAAGCATTTACTCAAATTACTTACTGGCAACGTCGTAGACTATCACTGCAACAGAAGAATCTCTAATGTAGCTGGGAATCAGACTCCTAAATCTCTCTTGTCCAGCAGTATCCCTGTAATC
Organism: Sesamum angolense; assembly: GCA_034509725.1. NCBI lineage: Eukaryota > Viridiplantae > Streptophyta > Magnoliopsida > Lamiales > Pedaliaceae > Sesamum > Sesamum angolense. The sequence continues at coordinate 33,158 of JACGWL010000606.1, forward strand.
ACCATGAGGATTATTATGTAATTTCACAACTTTCTTACCCGACATTCAAATTATCTATAACAACGTAATTATACTTTTAGTCCCATAAGATAAGAGATTCAACACATAGACTTCTATGGGAAAATAACATTTTTAGTTTCATAAGTTAGGCCCGTGTCACTTTTAATCTCATTCATTACGGAATTAATACTTTTAATCTCATAACTTATAAAAATTAGCACTTTTGGTCCTTATGAACTTTTTCGTTTACAATGCCTAGCACGTCGCGTTAAGTATTTTTTATTGGAGAAAAAATTGATCCTTTTTTTCAGTAGTAGCATATGAGTGCTTAATTTGGCCTACTTAATTCACTTGAGAAAGACATAAACTTGGCTTCAATCGAAACATGTGCAAGATAGGATTCAGTTTTTGTGAAATAAGAGAGAAATTACTATGTTTTTTGTCCTAATTTCCTTCAAAATTTATTTCCCCCCCTCAAATGTTGTTATATTTTTCCCTAAAAATGGTCCCAAGTTATAAAACAGATCAATTTTCTCTCCAACCAAAAATATTTAACAATCACATGCTAGACACGTGCTTTGCAAGTTACAGGTCTAAAAGTGCTAATCCCATAATGGACGGGACCAAAAATGAAAAGTGGTCAACTTATGGAACAAAAAATGTTACTTCGTTTGTCTTCTATTTTTTAAAATTTTCAAAATGATCTCAAAATTGAAAAAACTCGACATATTTAATCTTATTGCCCTACGAAATCTTCAAAATAGTCCCAAAATTAAAAAAAATTCTACACATTTAGTACTCTCATGTCTTATGCTTTACAGAAATTTGGATATGGGATTAAATGTATCGAGTTTTTACTATTTCAGAATTATTTTGAAAATTTCATACAGTAGAAGACTGATGTGTCGAGTTTTTTTCAACTTGAAGACCATTTAAGCAGAGAATTAAAAGTGTTGAACCTTGTTCAATGGGACTAAAAATATAATTTTGCTCCTATAACGGCTATCATTTAATCGATCCCATGTTAAATCTTATGTAAACCAACCATGTTTCATCCATTATACACCTAATAGTCCCTGTCCGGAAAGGAACAGGAAGGCCACCAAGACAAATAGCTACGGGTATTAATTACTATGAATGTTATTAAGTTGTTCAAAGTTATGGAAACAAGAAAAAAAGATACGTATTGAAAACAAGGATATATTACCAGAGCTGCAAGCGAACCGTTCGATCTTCTAGGTACATTGTTTTCGACAAAAAGTCTATGCCAATGGTTGCCTGCGTATATTTATATCAACAGAAAGATTGACATAAAACAAGATATATGAAACGGGAAAAATGCAATTTACCCCCCTTTATATATGAAATGAGTAAAAAAATGTGAAAAAAAAAAAGTAAAGTAACCCTCTATGTTTTGAAAAATAAAACAAATTACGCCCTTATACCATTTATAGGGGATAATTTGCTAAAAAGAATTTCACACGGACTTTTTTACTCATTTCATATATGATAGGGGATAAATTGCATTTAACCCTGTATCAAACTTCAAATGGTATTATAATCACATATGCTCTTCTACCTAGAGACGAATTTATATGCTTAAAAGAGATATAAAAATTCCGTCTCTAATACATTATTTAGAGCGGAGAAACATGTAGAATAGTGTGGAATATTGAATAGTAGACAAGATTATGAACCAAAAAAGTGAACTGAAACAGTGGATTATATTTTCATTTATAAATTTTATTCCATTTTCTACTCCATTCAACATACACACAGTTTTACAACCACACACACATACTGATCATGATATATCCGGAAAAAATAAAATTTTAATCCTGTAATTTAGAAGGGTGATAGTTTTGGCCCTGCATAAATTAATTTTCGTAGCTTATTCCTTTAACATTAAAATTTTGGAAAATTTAGTTATTTTTCGTCCAATTTGATCGAAAAATTACATATGCCTTACGTATAATTCAATCAAAATGCAATTTTTTTAGTCTTATAAATTTAATTTTTTAGAGGACGAAAAATACGAATCCCAGAAGTTATAAAATTAAAATTGTAATTTTCTCGATTATAGTGAGATAAATCGAATAATCAACAAGGTTTCCTAATTCACAATGAACGCAGTAGCATTGGAAATTCACACCAATAGATAATAGAACAATAGAATCGACTGTAACTAAAAACTTTGATCGAATGTAAATGTGATTAAATTAATGCAATTGAAAAGAAAAAGAGAAAATTTCAAAACCAAAAAAAAAAAAAAAAGAAAAAAAGAGAATGAAATATATATATACCTGATAGGTGGTGTCAAATTTATCGTACATGAAGCGGGTGATGATGCTGGTTTTGCCGACGGACTGATCCCCCAGAAAACACAGCTTGTACTTTGCTAATGGTGACACCGCCGCCATTACTTTCTCTCTCTTTTAATTTCTCTGTGTTTCTCTTTCTCTCTCTAGCTAAAATGCACTACTGTCTATCTATCTATTCATCTGATCGGAAACGATGATGTTGATGATGGGATCTGAATCGAGATCGAGAAATTTAAGGAAAGAAAGAGAAAAAAACATATAAACATTTAACGTAGAAGGATGGGCTAAATTGTGTTCTTGTGATTGAATTTATATTATTATTATTGGGTAACGTAAAATAGTGGCCTTGCCAATGTCATGCAATATTATTGCATCATTTTATGGAGTAGTACTGCAAAACTCAATTAATTCCAACTTTTTTTTTTTTTTTTTTATAAAATTAATATCATATATTATATTAATATAAATATTCACATTTTTTATATAATTAATATATATACATACATAATTTTTATATATAGAATATATAGTGCAAGATACCATCTTAATTATATAACAAAATATTCAGATTATCATAACTCTATATCTACTATTTGTACCATAGGCGCTAAAAGAAATAGAAAATTTATTGTGAAAAAATAATTAAGTGATAATTTTAATATTGTCAATGATTATATATATTTAGCAATAGAAAATTTAATTTTATCGCAATAATGAATCTTAGACTTTTAATTGTAAAAACATTTTGTAAATATTGTAATCACCAAGAATCATTGACAAGCTATTGTGTAATAAGTTGTTGTTGGATGGGACCAGAAGTCAATTGGATTGGTTGTTTTTCATTCAACAATTTTTATCAAATAATATTAGATTGATGAAACAGTAATAATTCATCAAGATGGCAACATATTTCGTTGTACTTACCACTGATATTGAACGGGGTTTCAATTTCACAACGAAATGCCCACAGACCAAAATGTTAAACCTGTGGAGTTGGGTTGCGCATAGATTTGGCAGCTATGAAATCAATTCTTGAGGTTTGGTTTAAAACGTTCCAAGTTGAGGATCTCGAGATTGAGCATCGAGGGTCCTATGGAGACTTGAACTAAGTACTACAGTTGTGTTTCGTCGGCAGGAGACGTAGGTTGTCTGTGCAGTTTTAGTGGGTCAGTTGGTAAGGTAGTCAACTAACTGAAGTGACTCGCGGGAATATGGAAGCGCCTCTTAAGGCTTGGTCGGTATGACTGACATTCCTAATTTCTATAGTACGAGAATTAGTCCTTGGACTTGAGGAATCATGACAGTCACATGCATACGAAGACTGTATCTTGGATATGGCAAGCGGTGGTTGTGTCATGAGGCATGGTCATCATAAGCCTTATCCAGTGCAATTGGAGTATGTAGCGAAGACGGTGGCTTCCAAGAAAGGATATGTGTCCTGTCAGTATATGACAGAGAGTTCTCCTATATGCTTTGAGATAGTTTAGACTTTAAAAGTCTTTGGCCAAAGCAATTGATCGATCGGATTAGTAGAGTAAATGCATCTCGAGTATTAAGCATAGTTGCCTAGTCAAGGATGGGAACCGATACCCAATTTCATACCCTTGTCAAGGATTAGTAGGACCGTACACCCAACATTCACCTAGTCTCTAGTGCCATGGACCCTTGCTAGACGACTAGCCATGGTAAGGAGCAATTTCTGATTATGGGATAATTAGAAATAATTAATTATATTGGGTTTAATTAATTATGCTGGCCATAGTCTAGCTGGATGAACCTAAAGAGTCACACCCTACCACTATAATGGGATGAATTAATTTTAGAAGAATCGGATTAATTTAATTGGATTAAATGAATATTTGGAAATAATAACTGATTGGATCATTTATTTAGGCTAATCATTTGGATGGATGACTTGAAATTTAATTAATTGAATTAATTAGAATTTTAATTTAGCTTTAAAATTAATTAGATTAATTTTATTGGTCTTGATCCGATTTGCATCATCCGGTGGTTGTGTCATGAGGTATGGTCATTATAAGCCTTATCTAGTGCAGTCGGAGTATGTAGTGAGCACAGTAGATTTCAAGAAAGGATCTGTCACCTGTCAATATATGACAGAGAGTTCTCCTATGCGCTCTAAGATGGTTTAGACTTTAAAAATTTTGGGCCAAAATAATTGATCGAGCAGGGATAGGTTTCCTAAATCAGACCAATAGAGTAAATGCATCTCGAGTATTAAGCATAGTTGCCTAGTCAAGGATGGAAACCAACACCCAATTTCATGCCCTAGACTAAGGCTAGGAGACGGTTGACAGTAGGACCGTACTCGTATGGATTTGGAGCCTAAATTTTCAACCCAACATTCACCTAGTCTCTAGTGCCATGAACCGTTGCTAGACAACCATCCATGATAACGGGCGATTTTTTATTATGGGATAATTAGAATTAATTAATTAAATTAGATTTAATTAATTGTGTTGGTCACACACGCCCAAGTCTAGCTGAGGGTGAACCTAAAAACTCACACCCTACCACTATAATGAGATGAAGTTAATTTAAAATTAATTCTAGAAGAGTTGAATTAATTTAATTGGATTAAATTAATTTTCAGAGAGAATAAATAATTGAATCATTTATTTAGACCATTCCATTGGATGAATGACTTGAAATTTAATTAATTGATTTAATTAGAATTTTAAATTAGCTATTAAAATTAATTGGATTAATTTTATTGGGTTTGGTCTGGTTTATAATTGGATTTATAAATTGAAAGGAAGATAATAAAAGGCTTGGATCCTTTAATTGGATTAAAGAATATTTTAACGTTGTGCGTATAAATTAAACTAGGTTTGATTTGAAGTCCATAAGACGTGGACTTTATTTAATTTTAACTAGTCAAGCCCGATCTATTAAAATACAAGCCCAAGGTCTTGGTTAGACCATGGCTAGGTTAAGGAGGAGACTCTTCCTTGGATGTGGTGTGCACGAAATGGTGCCTTGAGGTACACAAAAAATCATCCATAAAGGTGGATTCGACGTGTTGGATGGTTGTTGGAGTCTTGCTAGGTCAAAACTCCTTGGTATCTTGTGATTAGGTCATATATAAAGCATAAAAACCCTCATAGCCGATCAACAGCTGCTACACACACATGAGTACGAAATTTCTCTCTCTCTTTTCTCTCCAAGAATCCTCTCAAGATCTTAGAGATCGAAAGAGGAACAAAGGATCCAACGTTAATCAATAACGTTGTTGATTCTTTGCACTTCTGTGAAGGTTTTGCTTACATAAAATCTCCACATCCATTAGTGGTGGAGTGTTAGTTTTTGGAGGATCTCAAGATTGAGATCTCGTTGTGGATGGATCCAGAAACAAAAACAAAGAGGAAACAACGCTCGTAGCCATACGAGAAAATGACGAAAGGTAAATTCTATTTACGATTTTCACTCTTGTTTTTTTCGTATTAATTCTTTGCCTATGTATTTATTTGAACACCCACGAAAGATCAAGGGTACACCCCTCACTACAAAAAAAAAAAAAAGTTTATTGGGACGGATTTGGAACAGATTGACATCTTATTTTATTTCTGGGATGATATTTGAGACGCTTTTGGAACGAAATGATGTCTGTCCTAAAACACCCCGTCCCAAAATATTTCGGACGATTTTGGGACGGTTTACTGAAGTCATCCCCAAAATTTAGGACGGAATTTGGGACGCCCTATTAAAGTCGTATGAAAGCATGTCCAAAGAACGAATAATTAAAATATAAATTTGGAACAACTTAGGGACGATTTGGAATGGGTTTTTGGATCACCTTTGGGATGTATTTTCTTTTTTTTATTTAGGACGGAATGTCGTCCCAAATTATATTTTGGATGAATAATTAAAATAAAAATTTGGAATGGGCTTTCAGACAATTTGCGACGTAACTTTTAAATCGGTCCATGAATTTTTTAAATAGCTTTTAGACGACTATTGGGACGACAGTTGGGATGTGTTTTCTTTTTTATTTGGGATGGAACGTCGTTCTAAATTCCGTCCCTATTTTTAATTAATTTAAAAATATTAATTACTTTTTTTTGTTTTTTTTATTGGCGAAATTTTACTGTATTAAATTTATAATTGAAGACAATATTTTTCATATAAAATAAATTCAAATTAGCAAAAATAATATAAATCCACTGTATAATTCATAATTTGAATTGTAAAATAAAAACATTAAAATTTAAATCCTAATCTAACGGCTGGCTAAGGGTCTGCAGCTTCTTCGTCTTGCAGCGTGGACTTCTCAGCTGGGGCATTAGTAGCCGGTGGCTGGTCGAGGCGCAACATCTGGATCCCCATTTTGTGGAAGAGTATGCCCAACATATGTTTGATTTTCTGAAGCTGTGTTGAGACGGGAGGTTCCGGCCTCCGGGGGCGAGGCGACACTGAAAATTGATGCTCTGTGGTCTTTAGTCCACGGGCGAGCGGCTTTTTATGTCAATGCCTCAAAACCCCATACCAAAGACTCTCCTCGCTTTCTCCCCCAGCCGCCTCAGTCCAAAGTTGTTCCTCCTCTAAAGGTGTGACACTGGTAGCAGATGAGCCACTCTCCTCCGGTGGCCTCAGCTGCAAGGCACGCTCCTCGAGCATCTTCTGATATGTCTCCCGACAATAAGTAAGATATAATACATAAGTAAAAAATTAAATTTTTAGTTTTAAGGAAAAAAGAAGTGTTACTTACCGCGATCTCTTTTGCCCGTGAATGACTCCAGCTACCGTCGTCTTTCTTCTTGTAGCAGGAAGCAAATATGTCCTTGTGGGGGGGAGAGCAGACCCTCAAGGCATCTTGATAAGACTTGATTTTCATATATAAATTGCAGAGAAGTACCAAATTTTCACACAAGACAGTGCTTGAATAGACAAGAATAGTTCAAGAAAAAAAAATTAGTTGTCCCATGAAATGGGTCATAGAACATGGTACTTTAATCAACAGGAATAGTTCAAGAAAAAGAAATTAGCTGACCCATAGCTCAGACAACAGGTTACCATTTCACAGCATTCTCATGGCACATCAATAAACACTAAATTCTATCCTTCATCAATAAAAATCTGCCAAAAAGAGATAACCCAACCTCTATAACAACACAATCAATAATAGTAATGCCAACTTATACTATACTACATATAAAATGTATGACATATGTCCTAGATAAAGTAACTTGGAAAAAGCAACCATATAATCACATGTCTGCATAGGAACATAACAACTATAAAAGCAAGAAGGTGAAAAATAAAATTTTTCCTCCAAACTAGCTCACACAAAGATAGTAGTAAGTTGAATGCAATGTAATCCAACCTGTCATTTACCGATAAGCTCTCAAATTTATAGAGAATTAATTTCAAGACAACCAACAATCATTTAACTGAGGATTAGTTTCTTTTCCAAATAAGCAAAATTGCAATAACAAAACTTGAAATTATTTTATTATATAATAATATCAAGGTTCTACAAATTATTTTGAATTTCATATTCAAAGTTCTATAATATAGAGATCCCTGCAATAACAAACCATTTCATATTATCCATGTGAATAATCCACAATGCAAGTAGTTCAAGAAAAATAAAAGTATGATAATATCATAAAAAGTAACCCCACATGTGACCAAATGATCTACAATCAAGTTGTGCTGCTACGGTGCTACCCATATATGATGAGTAGCTGGAATATTTCAGCAATAACATACCAATCTTGAAGGATCATATGAGCTTGAGATGGCCACTCTTTTGACCATCACAAATCTAATCTCAAATTAGGAGAGAGGATAATAAACAAGGAACAAGATTAACATCTGCCGATACCATTCAAGGGATGATTGCATTATAGATTTTAATAAAAGAATGACAACTCAGAATGCCGAAAGACGATGTCTTTTGTTAAGCCAGAAAGTTGTGTTTCTACTAACAATCATTGTTTCCTAAAACAAGGAACAATCAACGTGGCAAATAATCACTCGATCAATGAACATATACACTACCAGAAATACATTGAAGTATACATTCTTCAAAAATTACAAATCTAGAAGTCATCAAATACATTTAGCTATTGTTCTTAAATTTAGCATTCCAATCCTGCGGCATTATCAAAATTTAGCTATTGTTCTTCAATCGGTAATAAATACAAACACATGGTGGGCAAAGTACATTTATGAATGTGAGCTGAATTCATCATAGAATCTCTGAATCACAGTTATATAATCAATCTACTTGACTAAATCCATCAATTAAACAATCAAAAAATATATGCAAGCAATTACATTTGCGCCACGATCTAGAAGCACAGTTGCTTGAATAGACACCAAACTCTCATTGTATTGTAACTCTATTCTTACAAGTATGAAGTTTTTCATCTATATCAGTGCTTAATCACAAATAAATATGAGAACAACGTACCTTGGGGAGGAGAGCGACGAGCGACGAGCGACGAGCGACGCGACGGACGACTACGGAGAGTGAGAGACGGCGATGAGAGAAGATTTATGTTGTACTCTCTTGTTCCTAAGGTTTTGGAGTGGCCTTTCCAATCTGATTGAACAACATAAATCTTTGAACATTTCTCACATTTCCATTTAATTTAATTTAATTAATTTAATTTAATTAATTTAATTAACTCGATTTCAATTGATTTAATTTAATTTAATTAATTTAACTCGATTCAATTGATTTAATTTAACTCGATCTCAATTGGTTTAATTTAATTTAATTTAACTCGATCTCAATAGTTTAATTTTTTAATTCAATTTAATTTAATTAATTTAATTCGACCTCAATTGGTTTAATTTAATTTAATTTAACTCGATCCCAATTGATTTAATTTAATTAATTTAACTCAACCTCAATTAATTTAGTTTAATTTAATTTAGTTTAACTCAATCTTAATTTTTAATTTAATTGTTAATTTTAAAAAAAGTGTTGTTTTTAAATTAATAAAATATTATTAAATTTAAAAATTAAAAATTACAAACAATCAAAAACTAAACTAATGCTGTTGGCCATATGCCATCAGAGAGTACGTGTATACTCCTGTGGTGCAAAATTAGGTGCACAGAGCCAGTCTAACATTACGCTCAACTGCAAAATTAGGATATGACTGATCAAAATTTCAAGCATCAAGGATCCGTCAGGTCGTCCCAATATCTTCCCTAATGTCGTCCCAAATATGGGACGGCTTGCAATCGTCACAAATATCGTCCCAAACTATTATACACCAAATTTTTAGAACAACATTTGGGACGGTTTCGGACAGTTATTATATTTTGTCTATGTTGGAACGGAGTTTGGGACGACATTGAGACTTTGGGACGGTAAGTACTAGATCAAGACGTTGCATCCCAATTACGTCCGAAGTTGTCCCAAAATCGTCCCAATTAGGGACAGTTTTTGGTACAAATGTTAGCCGTCCCAAAAATTTGTCCCAATAAGAGCTTTTTTTAGTGCCTTGATCAGGATTAATTTCTATGATTATCGCATGATTTTATCATTTTTCGATTTTTCGCGCTTCCCGGGCTGATCCGCCTCCTTCAAGTGGTATCAGAGCCCGGTTCAGTGGATATGCCTAGATCAACATGTTTGTATTTGAGCATGTTATATATTTAAATCGTCTTTGGATAGTTTTTTTTGGATTTTAATTGCATATCCAAATTTACGATTTATGTGTTTTAATTTTGCATTTAATTTTGAGCATGAGAATTTTTTGAAATTTGAAATTTCTAAAAAATTAACCTTTTTTGTTGTTTCAAAATTTACAGAAAAAAAAGTTTCAAAAAAATCACAAAGCGCAGCAGACAGTCGCTGTCTGCCGGCCGGTTGGTAGCGCGCGCAGGTAGCGAGCTCCCGCCAGCAGGAGCGAGAGGGCGCTGGGCCGGCGGCTTGCGCACGTGCGCACTTGCTGCTGGCTGGCTGTTTGGGCTGATTTTTTCTATTTTTTTCAGAATTTTTCTGCATAATTTTCTGAAATGATTAATTTTGGTGAATTTAATTTTTCATTAAGATTTAGTATTTTCCAAAATTAAATTACTAAAATAAATTTGAATGGGTTTTCAAACAAGAATTAATTTTGCATGGATTGCACTTATGTCCATTATTAAGTTGCATTAATTTGCATATATGTTTTTTGAGATTGGATGTGTAATTAATTTATGATATTGGATATCTTTTCTTATAATGCATGATTTGCGTTATATTTGTCTGCATGTTTATTTTAGAAATAAATGTGCTATTTTGTTAATTGGATTAACGTGGATGATCACGAAGCCCATTTGACCCTATGTATGGTTTATTTTCTAATGGGTTGGGGCCTGTGTACCTCTTATGTTCTTTTTCTATTATGTTTTAGTCTAATATATTAAGGCTTGCTTTCTCCCTATTAATGTACTCCCCTTAACTGCTGATTGGGGTTTCTTTTTAAGTTGTAATGAGAGTAGAATAGGTAGAGAGGTTTTACATTTATTTTATTTTTAAATAATTGTAAATAGCAAGCCCCGATAATGGAGGCCCATGGGTTGGCCTACGGAGATCCATGGAGAAGAGGCCCGAAGGACGGAGCCCACAAAGAAGATGAAGAAATAAAGAGAGATTACAAGGCCCATAATGTGTTAATGGGTCAAATATCTTGTAATAGCGTATACCTACCCTTAGACTGACCATAGATCCATTGCGGGCTCAGTGGGTCGCATAGGTTTTTGGGCTTTTGATCATCCAACAGGGGTGCGCTAGGCTTTTATTTTGTATGCGATGTCTTTTATTTAATGCATTAAATATATTGGATATATTTTCATGCAAGATACTAATATTGTGATAAGGTCTCGGTTATATTTTAATGAACTCTTAATTGGTTGGATCAAGTAAAAATATTAGACCCAAATAAATTGAAATAAACAATGGCTTGTTATTCCATGTATTCCACCCACAGTAATATAGTGAGGAATTTCACCCACACGTGGTCTCGTGAGTCGTGGCACGTTTGGAATGAAATGAAGCTGCACTGTTACTGTGAATGAAGTGAATACACACCTATTTCTCTGTCTCACGAGTCGTGGGGATGATAGTATGTGCTATGATTCGGTTGATGGATTAATAGGACTAATGCCAAGTAATGTAGTTTCCATGCCTTCCATCCATAATAATGTAGTGAGGAAGCTGATTTCATCCACACGTGGTCTCACGAGTCATGGCACGTATAGACTGAAATGAAGTTGCACTATTATTGTGAACGAAGAGACTACACTTCTATTTTCCCGTCTCACAAGTCGTGGGAGGCGATAGTGCACTATGATTTGGTTGATGGGTCAGTCTAACATCATGGAACATGATTTGCTTGGAGTCCTCGGAATCACGTGAAATCAATGAGGCAAGATATTTTGGAGATCTCGTAGATCGAGAATGATATTGGATACCTCCCACAAGGCTATTTCCTTGTGAATCGTAAAAGCGGGTCGACATGGAGAATTTCGCTTGTGCACCTCAAGCCCACTAGGAAAATGGTTTTCTTGAAATCCCATTTAAGAGTGATTTGCCTTTCGCGGAAATAGTGGGAGGGTTAATGACTGAAGTCCAAGTCCTTAACTTGAACCTAATAATTGATAAGTGCACAATTTAACATACTTTTAGGGTAATAATGTCTGCTTTCGGGACTAAAATACTTCTAAATCATATGACTTTATTGCATTTTCAGCATATAAGGCATGATGGGAAGTAAAGATGGCAAATTGGAGCTAAAAAAGGGCATTTGAAGATATTTGAAAGAAGGAAGATAAAATGTGACAGCTTTAGAGATACGACTAAGTGTGCCCAGCTTAGTGCTGCGATCAATCTTGCCAAAAATGAAGAAATGCTGATTTTGCTAGAAGGAAAAGATATTTGCTGATTGATTTTAATAGGATTCTAGATTGAAAAGCTACCCTAAATGCAATGGATTAGTTATTATGTTAACTTTTTAGGAATAATCTGGAACCTACCCTCTTTTACGTCCAGATTCGTGAGGTATTAGTATAAATAGGAGGCACCTCACACCTCTTAAAGCATCTTATTTTTTGATCTTATGTTCATCTTTTAATCTACTCTTAGTTCTAATTATTATTCTCTTTCTATTTTCTTTTTACTTGTGCCGAATTGCTACTGGAATTTCACTTTTTAGTGTGTTCTTCCATTAGCATGTTAGGCTAAGTTTCTTATTTTTCGGTTAAAGTTATGTGATTACTTGATTCCTAAATTGTTGTGAGATCTAACTTGTGCTTAATACTTTCATTAAAATCGATATTCATGTTATTCTTTGTGCTCTTATTACAAACATCTAATTTATGAATGATGTGGCAAATTTTTCATTATCAAGAAGGTTTGCTTAGCTAATTGAATTTTACAAACCCGTAATTGTTTGTTTAGTTCGATAACTAGTAGCAACATATCATGATTAATCGTGTGGAAGTGGTTTGTTATGTTATGGGGAATGCATGATTAATCTAAATGAATTCTTGTAAGAATTTATTGGTTAGGATCAGGCCTTTCTAATTCTTAATGCTGTTAATGAATTAAATTTTGTGGACGTTCCTAGGGTTGTTCCTTGGCTGCAAAAAGGTTAGGAAAGGTAAGGTCGTTAGGTCGTACCAATGACCATAACTGATCTATTTATTTTTAACGATTGTTATTTTTGCATTAATGATCGACTAACAGAATCAAACATGAACTAAACTTTAACCGAAAAAGTCTTCCCTCATATCTATTCACTTTATTTAATTTTGTTCTTGTTCTCTTACTTGATACAATCAAAACTCCCCCCATCCTATTCGCCACTTCTACAAGAGTGTTAGTAGGAATTTATTTTTGGTGGTCTCGACACCCATCAAATTTTGCCGCCATTGTCGGGAACTGGCGTTTTTAAATTGATTTCTCCTGTTTTCTTGTTTTTGTTACTTGGTTTAATCCCATGATCTTCTCATACAGGTGAACTTAAATCTAATCCAATATTGAGAAGACTGGATGAAGATTCTGAAAATAAACCAAGCAACAAACTTGAATAGACATCTTCATCTTCCGAGGCAGGGTTAGCCCTAGAGCTAGTGGACACCTTGAGAGAATATGCGGCACACAACCTAATTGCAATGATGGGAGCCAACGCTCAACAATTTAGGATTAGATTCTACAATCCGCCAATAAAGGTTAATGAAGTAGACGTATCTCCATTTATGATTGTTTAGACAAACTTATGTCCCTTCTTGAAAGATTTGTCGAGGAAGAGTTCCAACATGTAGAAGCTTGTGGAATATGCAATCCCATAGGACATCCCACCAATTTATGCTCTATACTTCAAGAAGAAACCAGCGAGCATGCTAACACCGTAGGAGGACATTTTGGACCAGCATATGATCCCCATTCCAACATGTACAACTCAGGATGGACGGATTACCCCAGCTTTGGCTATGTTTCCCAACCTCAAACCTCACTACCACCTCAATCCGACTCCAAACCAGGTACTTCTCTTGAAGATATGATGAAGGCACTTATCACTAACATTCAACAAATTTAGCAGATTACTAAGCAGCAAATCCAGCAAATTCAATAGAATACTCAGCAGTTCCAACAAAGCACCCACACGAGTATTCAAAATTTGAAATCCCAAATAAGTCAATTGGCATCATCTGTCAGTATATTAGAATCCCAAGGTCCAATCTATTGATAATTCTAACTAAAATGCTAGTGCTATTGTCTAATGTAGTGGAAAGAGTTGCAAACAATCAAAGACGAAAATAGCACTAAGCGTGGGCACGTCCAGCAGGGTGAAACAGAACAAGAGGTAGAAATTCTCCAAAAGCAAACCGACAGCCCAAACCAACTGACGAGCATCAAAAGGTGTTAATGTTCAAACCCCCATTTCTAGATAGATTTGCCAAAAAGAAGAAAAGGGAGAAAGAAATACTTGGAGCTATTTGCAGAGTATTGGTAAATATTCCATTGGTTGACACAATCAAACGAATACCTCACTATGTAGAGTTCCTCTAGGAGTTGTGCACCAATAAATGCAAATTGAAAGATTTTGGTGATTCCTTGGTGCAAGAAAAAGCTAAGTTCGATGGTTATAAAAACTTCACCTCTAGTCTAAGAACTTAAAGAAGATTTTTCATGACAAAATAAATTCGAGGAAGAATTCTCTTATTGACCTCAAAGTTTTCCTAGGTCCATACCATCTTTGGGTGCATTATGTAGAAGAAGTGGATTTAGAGCGCCCAACTCATTTAAGTTGAGGCATGACAACGTCTAGCCAAAGACGTTAAAGAAAGGAGCTACATGGGAGGCAACCCACGATTCTTCTATCCTTTCAAAGCTTTTATTTTATTTCATTTGAGTGTTGTGGTCATTTAGTGCTTATATTGAGTTTTGCGAAGTGTGCCCATGCCTAGTGGTTCAAACAAATCTGTCAAGCTCGCCTTTTTAAAACAGATTTGTTGTTTCCTTTAGGCTTGCCCAGGCTTGGTGAAATGAGATAATCTGTTTTTCAACAGTCATTTATGCTTATATATGTTTATGTATCTATTTTATTATAATAAAAAAAGTGGAAAATCAAAAATAAAAGGGAAGTAGGTGTGAAACTTCCCTAATTCAATCTCACTCTTTTCTTTTTGAAGGAGCAGATCCACTTTGAATCTTTGACCAAGACATTCATCCACCTCATCCGTATAAAGATCGTCTCACAATGAAGAATCAAAAAGACAAAGGCGATGATGAGGATGAGATTGCTCGACTCATTGCAAGGATGGAAACATTACTCCGGACGTTTTCTTAACTCTCATATTTAACTTTTCATCTTTGAGTTGCATTTCAACCTCCACATTGAGGATATTGTGGATTTTAAGTGTGGGGGTGTTATTGATGTGTTGTTGTTGCATTGTGCTTGATGAATTGGTGGATGTGTTTGGTGAATGTGCATACTCTTTTTAAGGTTTTGTGAAAAATTTTCGTTGACTTGATGAAATTCTTGATGAACTTTTTGAAGATTGTGAATTTTTTTTTTATGATTGTGAAAAATCTTTTTAGCTCAAAGAATTCTTTTTCATTTTTGAACCACTCTTGACTCAAGGGCATTATGTGTGAAAAGAATACATGTTTCATGTTCTCAGAGATTTATGGCTTGAAAACTTGTTTTCGCTACAAAAACTTGAGTCAAAAATCTTTTTGTACGGAATTAGTGGACTAAACAACCCTCGTGAGACTTTGAGCCTAAACATTCATGAAATATTCCATTCTTTCTTGAGAGAAAAAATGCTTCTATGACTTTGTCTTCCTAGAACTTGCTTTGAACCACGTCGAGGTCACATAAATGTGCATGCATTTGGATATAATAAAGGCACTAGGATTGTATCCACTTTTGACCTCAATTGACCACCACATTACATTTTGACTTTAGAAAACCCACTTGAGCCTTTTTAGCCTTGTTTTGTTGATGTAAGCCGTCAAATGTGAACCCATTCCGTCATTCTTTAACTCCTTAATTTTGACCTTTCCAAGACTCATTAGAGCATCAAGGAAAAAGTGTGTTTGTTCCAAAAGAACGATTCTCAAAACAAAATGAGGAAATTGAAAATTGTGGGTTTTGTACTCAAAATGATATATCTCAAAATGAGTTGGGGGTGTTGTTGTGGTTTTACACTATATAGGAGCTAACATTGTTACCTTTGTCCTATGCCTATTGCGAGAAAAAAAAAAGGAGAGAAAGAAAAAGAAAAGAAAAAGAAAGCAATATTCTTGCCAAAAAAAAAAAAAAAAAAAAAAAAAAAAAAATGAAAAAGAGAAAAAAATGAAAGAAAAAGAAAAATCTCTCCAAAAGAAATAGCAAGACATAGTTCAAGAAGTTGCCAAAAGGGTTTGGGAATGGAATTGTTACTCTTGAGAGCTTTGATTTGTCATTCACTTGATTTCTTGGCTTTTTGGAACTTAACCTCATCATCCAAAAATTTCTACACCCAAATCAAAGCCCCATTACAACTAAAATAAAAGACCTTTCGATCCTTGTGTGTGCATATTTCAAAGTGTTGGAGATGTGGTGTATAATCAAGCTTATAATGAAACATTGTTGTAGCAAGCATCGAGGGAAACTCCCCATCTCTAATTTTATTTGTTTTTAAAAATTGTTACATTTGCATCAATGATCGACTAGCAGAATCAAGCATGAATTAAACTTTAACCGAAAATGTCTTCCCTGATATCTTTTCACTTCATTTAATTATGTTGTTTTGTTCTCTTACTTGATACAATCAAAACTGCCCCCATCTCTAATTTTATTTTTGAAGAAATAAACTTAAACCCATTCCCTGAGGAATCGGCCCTATTTGCCACTTCTACAAGAATGTCAGTAGGAATTTATTTTTGGTGGTCTCGACACCCATTAAATTTTGGCGCCATTACCTGGGACTGGTGTTTTAAGTTGATTACTAAGTTGTTGGAGCAAACTATGCAAATTGACTCAGAAATCTGAGGATAATTTTTCGATTTTGAGAACTAGACTTATGATTCTGAATAAGTATCTACCTCGGACTTTATTGGATGGGTTCCTGCCAGGAGAACGTTAGACGTTCGAAAAGTTTACTCGGAGGCATAAGGACAATCAGAAAGTACTCAGTATCGTACTGGGCTCAATGAGTAACGAGATCTAGAAACAATATGAAAGGTATGAGGACGTTTGGTCGACAATGCACCACATTAAAGAACTTTATGCGGTACCGAATGGCATATTAGATATGCCTTGATTAAGGCATTTTTCGGCATGATAATGATTAAGGGATCGTCTGTATGAGAGTATGGAGTGATGATGCTATCCCTAGTAGAGAAACTCAGAGACCTTTAGGCTGATTTTAAGGAGGATGAAATGTACGTTGATTTGATTCTTCAATCACTATCTCCTTCCCTTGATCAAGTTATTATCAGCTATAACATGAATGGGTTTGATGAAAGCCTTCATGAGTTTATCAATATATTGGTCAAGTACGACAATGATTGAAAAATTTGTGCTGTCAGTACTAGTGGGAGAGATTTCAACCTCTAAAGCTAAGGGCAAGGTTGCCGGATGTACGGGTGCAAACGAGCTGAGCTCGGCTCAAAATTTGAGCTCGAGCTTTCGAGCTCGACGAGCCTAGTAAAAAGGAGCTCGAACTCGAGCTCAATTGATACGAGACTCGAGCTCGAGCAGCTCGCGAGCTCGACTCGAGCTCAATTGATTATTTTTTTCTAAAATATTTAAATTTAAGAAAATATGGACTATTGTACCATATGAAATGTGTTATTAAAAAATTTAAATATGAAACATGAAGAAAATATTCACAAAAAGACCAAAAAGAAATACGATGAAATAAAATTGACAGTCATGAAAACATTCAGTCCAATCATTTAGCGAGTAACCTATTTACAAAAAATTATGAAAATGCACTAAATTGTTGATTAAGCTTCTTTTTAGATAATATAAACTATAATACATTATTTTAATATCATCTAAAACTAAAATATGTGATATGGACTAATAGCTTTAACATATAGTGAATCAGTGCATTTTGTTATAATGGATGGAACTTGTAACAATAAAATATATGTATTATATTAAATATTTATCTAAACGTATTAAATTATTGATTAAGCTTGTTTTTAAATAATATAAAGCAAAATATTATATTTAGTATCATCTAAAACTAAAATATGATATTATGATATACTGACTAGAAATTCTAATATATGATGAATTTTTAAAATAAATATATTTTGTTGTAGTTAAAATTAAAATCATAATGATAAAATTCAATACATTATATTAAATGTTTATTTACAAAAAATTATGAAAATATACTAAATTGTTGATTAAACTTCTTTTTAGATAATATAAACTATAATACCATATTCGAATACCATCTAACACTAAAATATGAGTTATGAACAAATAATTCTAATATATAGTGAATAACTTAATTTTGTTATAATGGATTGAGAATGATAAAATTTATATACATTATATTTATATTTATTTACAAAAAAATTATCAAAATGTACTAAATTATCTAATAAGCTTATTTTTAGATAATATAAACTACAAAAACATATTTTATTATTATCTAACACTAAAATATGAGATATTAACTAATAATTCTAATTGATAATGAATTTTAAATATTTATTTACAAAAAAAAGTATCAAAACTTACTAAATTATTGCTTAAACTTATTTTTAAATAATATAAATAAAAATACCATATTTTATTATTATATAAAATTTAAATAAGAGATATATTGACTAATAATTCTAATATATGATGAATTTTGAATATAAACTTGATACATTATTAAATATGCACTTAAATAATATCAATATATATAATTAAAAAAAAATAAAAAAAGGGGTGAGCTCGCAAGCCGGCTCGCAAGCTCACGAACAAAACTCATAGGGCTCGAGCTCGAGCTCACCAAGAACTCGAGCTCAAGAAGCTCGAACTCGAACCAAGCTTGAATACGAGCCGGCTCGGCTCACCTTGCACCCCTAGCCTGATGCGAGAAGAGGAAGAAGGGTGAGATGTCTTCTGGTACTGCTAGCACTTTGAGTGCTCTTATTACACCACTATGCCGGGGTAAAGGAAAGAGAAAGAGAGATTCGTCAATCAAGGATTCCGAATGATGTTTGCATTTATTATTGAGAGAAGGGCCATTGGAAGATGAAGTGTCCTAAACTCCTCTCCGATGAAGGTAAAATCTTTAATTGAGTATTAACATAATCACCATTCTACTCTTGGTATTGGATACCAACGAATTCATAATCTGCGAATGGTTTGCAAATGGTGATGAGGAGTAGAAAAGCCAAAACAAAATATCCTAAAGCTTAGCGATAGCGGGGCTGTTGCTGTAAACGACTAGGGGCTTAGTTAGGCTTAGTGGTGATCATGTTAGGGTAGTGTTATGTGACCTACCATGATCGAAAAATTGTTCTCATTATTGTTAGACAATTTTGAATACACAATTTTTTATCAATAAAGCCTTTTTTTTATTTGACACGGAATGGAATTCGTGTCTGTTAGGTGAAATATATACTATCTCATAGTTGGATTATGCATACGCAAATAAAAAATAAAATGATAATCAAGAAAAAAGCTTACAGTCCTGGTAGGTCAATCTATTTTAGTTAAGAAAAGAGAAAGAGTGATGGGTTCAAAGAGCACTAGAAATAGGCGATTTAGATCCATTAGCTTACAAAACCTTTACTGAGAAGGAGAAAGACCACAAACGCTCTTGTGTGGGACAAAATAAGTTTACCAGTTACATACTGGATTAGATATAGTGTAAAATCTGTAACTTATCTAAATACACAAGATTAGTGTGGGGGGTTCAGAAGTCTAATTTTGTTTGATGATGTTCAAAGAATCAGACTCTGAGTGGTGAACCAAACTGATCACCTTTTGATTAGATCAAGAGGGTGTGTATTTAGTTGGAGTTTTTTTGAATATCGAAAATGAGAATGTGTTTCTCACTCGGTTAAGTTCTTCCTGAAAGGACCATGGTTGACCGGTCTCTGATAAAAAAAAATCAAACTAAGTTGGACTTTGTATGATCGATTTTCACTGAAACAGATTGGCCCCTATTGTATGATGAAACTATCGTCCTACAAAGTACTTGAGTTGATAGGATGGTCTTATACACGTCAAGGAAATAGTGGGAGTAAGTTTTCATACAACTTCTCAAAAGCATCATTCGTAATCAAATAACATCCCTAACTGACCATATTCCAGCCCTTATTTGTCCATGAAATTGGATTTTAATCCAAAAGGACACAAGGAGGAGCTATGTGGGACATTGTTCGGAATCAATGGCTTGGAGCCTAAGGATTCACTAGGAAGTTCAAGCTAGGTTTGAGACTTCACAATAATGTAATATTCAATTTAGGACATACTAGGTATGATTTTGATAAAATGAGCTTAAATGTATAAACATCTTTCTCATTTAGAATGAGGTTAAGATGTTTAGGAAACACTAAGACACATATACAATTGTTCACAAAATTCTCCATGAAAAGAATGGATTCCTACATTAGGGTTGAGCTGCTCAGGAATCAGTCGTAGGAGACTGATGAGAAAACTCAAGCTATTCAAGACTCAGTCATGTTTGATTGATGAGAAAGCTTAAGCTATTCAAGACTCAGTTTCGTCCAATTGATGATAAAGCTCAGATGTCTATGAGATCCCCTACGTCTGTGCCGAAGACATGACAAAAGTGTTGGTTTGGCGTGTTGAACCTGATGTTGTGTATGCTTAGGGCATGACACAACGTATATCGGAAAGACATTAATTGGCAGTAGACATTTGTCATAATACGTGCATAAGGATTAAACAGTATTTCTTTACACACGTTTGTGGAGAGTTTATTTTCGAAGCTAAAGCGATACTAGCTTTCAGACTTATATGAATAATGGATAAGTTCTCATAGTATAGTCACGTTCGGACTTGATGGTAGACATGGTAGCTTGAAAGGATTTCAAGCAGATGCCCCATCTTAAAAGTTAAATATGGGAGGACTTTAACAAGTCGATCTAGAAAAGTGTATTGGATCGAAAAACAACATCCATTGGATGGATGTGGTGCCTAGCATGGCAAAGCCAGTTGTAGCCTTAGAGGCAAATGATAAGGCTAGGGCGAGAGCCTTATGGGCCCGAGATCTCATCACAAGATCCGCAAACATTATTAGATAACAACCATCTGTAGGCAGCGATGGTGAAGGAAATACACAGTTGGACTGTGTAGATCCAACAGATAATAAAGTAAACCCACGAAACCGAGCTGGTATTGTAGATTGCTCATGCTCAGAAAGTTCAGAGCAACATAGGTAATTGGCCTTATGGTCAAGTGGGAGATTGTTGGAATAGGTCACCAAAAGCTAAATAGATTGGTTGTTTTTCAATCAACAATCTTTATCAAATAATACTAGATTGATGAATATGGTAAGAATTAATCAAGATGGCAACGTATTTCGTTGTGCTTACCACTGATATTGAACGAGGTTTTAATGTCACAATGAAATGTTCATGGAACGAAAGGTTAAACCCATGAAGTTGGGCTGTGTGCATAGGTTTGACAGCTATGAAACCAATTCTTAAAGTTTGGTCTAAACGTTCCAAGTCGAGGACCTCGAGATTGGGCATCGAGAGTCCTATGGAGACTTGCACTAAGTACTGCAGCCGTGTTTCATCGGTAAGAGATATATGTCTTCTATGCAGTTTTAGTGGGTTAGTTGGTAAGGTAGTCAACTGACTGAAGTGACTCGTATGAATTGTCATATGGAAGGCTCTTAAGGCTTGGTCGATATGATTGGGATTCCTAATTCTGATAGTACGAGAATTAGTCCTCGGACTTGAGGAATCATGACAGTCATGTACATACGAAGACTATATCTTGAATATGATATGCGGTGGTTGTGTCATGAGGCCTGGTCATCATAAGCCTCATCTAGTGCAATCGGAGTATGTAGCGAGGACGGTAGCTTCCAAGAAAGGATATGCGTCTTGTCAATATATGAAAGAGAGTTCTCCTATATTCTCTAAGATGGTTTAGACTCTAAAAGTCTTTGGCCAAAGCAATTGATCGATCAGGGATAGGTTTCCTAGATCGGATTAGTAGAGTAAATGCATATCGAGTATTAAGCATAGTTGCCTAGTCAAGGATGAGAACCGACACCCAATTCCATACCCTAGTCAAGGATTAGTAGGACCGTACACCCAACATCACCTCTCTCCCATGGACCCTATTTTTCGTCGTAAGGAGCGATTTTGATTATGGAATAATAAGAATAATTAATTATATTAGATTTAAATAATTATGTTGGTCATACGATCCTAAGTCTAGCTGAGGGCAAACTTAAAGAGTTACACCCTACCACTAAAATTAATTTGGAATTAATTTAGAAGTGTCGAATTAATTTAATTGATTAAATGAATATTTGGAAATAATAACTGATTGGATCATTTATTTAGGCCAATTTGGATGGATGACTTGAAATTTAATTTAAATTAATTAGAATTTTAAGTTAGCTATTAAAATTAATTGGATTAATTTTATTGGGCTTGATTTGATTTATAAATTGAAAGGGATATAATAAAAGGTTTGGATCCTTTAATTGGATTGAAGATATTTTAATGTTAGGCTTATAAATAAAATTAGGTTTGATTTGAAGTTCATATGTGGTTGATTTAATTTTAACTATTCAAGCCCGATCCATTAAAAACGCAAACCCAAGGCCTTGGTTAGACCATAGCTAAGCTAAGACTCCTCCTTGGGTGTGGTGTGCACGAAATGGTGCCTTGGGGTGCACCAAAATCAGCCATAAACGTGGCTTAGAGGTGTTGGGTGGTTGTTGTAGCCTTGCTAGGTCAAGACTCCTTGGTATTTTGTGACTAGGCCACATATAAAGCCTAAAAACCCTCATAGCCGACCAACAGCTGCTAAACACACATGAGCACGAAATTTCTCTCCCTTTTCTCTCCAAAAATACTCTCAAGAGCTTAGAGATCGAAAGAGGAACAAAGGATCCAACGTTAATCAATAACGTTTAATTATTTGCACTTCTATGGAGGTTTTGCTAGCATGAAATTTCCACATCCATTAGTGGTGGAGTGTTATTCTTTGGAGGATCTCAAGATTGATATCTCATCATGGACGTATCCGAAAATGAAAAATGAAGAGGAGACAATGGACGTAGCCGTACGAAAAAACGATGAAAGGTAAATTTTATTTACGGTTTTCGCTCTTATTTTTCTTGTATTATTTCTTGGGATATGTATTTAGTGTAATACACCGAATGCCCAAAAAAGATCAAGGGTATACCCCTTGATCGTGATTAATTTGTATGATTATCGAATTTTGAATTTTCGTGCTTCCGCTGCGCTTTCCGGATCGATCTGCCACCTTCAACTGTCACAAAAAATAATTAGTAATATGTGTATGGTGATAACTAGCGGCAGGGGCACATGTTAACTCTCTATATCTATGAAGAAAATAATTTTATAAATTAATACTATTTTAGTACATAACATCAAGTACATCGATAAAATTAAAAAAAAAATAAGTATACATATATACATAAATATATCATCCAAATAGTTATGTGATTCACAATATGTAAAATCTAAATAGGGCTTATTGAAATTTTGGTCCTGTATCTATAGGGGTGACAATTTGGTCCTCTAACTTTGGAGGTGGTAATATTGGTCCTGTATCTTTCAAATGTTCGTGATTTTGGTCCTTCACCCATTTTATGACCAGTTTGCCTTTTTAATGAAAAAATAACCATAGTCCACTACATGCTCTAAGTTAGACGAACATACTTCTGAAAAATTAAGTTTCTATACATTCATACTTTGTTTTGACTGCCTTGTTCTCGGGTAGTCCAAGTTCTCGATTTTACAGACTTCCTCCAACCACACTACCGCAGCAGATAGTTCTTAGGTACTTAGCTCATTCAGTAATAAACAACACAACCCTATTTTTTTTCTACCTTAGAGCATAAAAGCAATCCAGTATATAGACTTAATAGAATTTTGTAAAATCAAGTGGAACTGTAACCTTGAATATGTCGAAGAAGTAGTTAAAAATATTACACAGATAATTTTTCCTTTATAGCAGGAGATAACTATTTAGCCTCTCATAAAGAGGACTATACATAGAAAAAATCCCCATAAACTAAAATTACTAACATTAAAACTTTAAAGGACTCAAAATATTATGTGTTGAAGAGTTGAAATTTTTTTTCGATTTCCCCATGTACTCCTAAGCTCCTTATTTATAATAGTCCACGAACTTTAAACTTATTGTAAATGACGTCATTGTGTTCATCCCCTATTTTAGCCTTCTTCTTTCCAGCTGTTGGTCATTATGGCTTGTCAGCCATATGCTTGCCAGCTGGTATCTATGCTTTTTGACCGTTGTTTTTTTTTGGTCATCTTCTGCCGATAATCTTTCTTTTAATTTTTATATTATGGGATTTTTCTCTCATCTTGTAAACATTCTTTCTTTTATCCATTTTAGGTTTTGGTTTGGTTCTTTTGTGTTACCCAACTTTTTGCTCCGAGCAAGGAGTTTTTTGTTTCTCACAGCAAGGACATATGTGGTTATTTTGCCAATATGCATCATGTTGCATGTGTTTTTTGTTATAGCCTCTGTTGCAGGTGGCTTATTCTCCCATACGAGCATTCTTTTCTTTTCGAACATGCTTTCTACAAACTCAGTATTTTTTTCTATCATCGAGTTTAACAAAAATGATCCACTGAATTTGTTTGGAAATATTTAAATGGATACTTGACTTTGTCCATTTATGTGAGATAGACCCAAAATTCCCAATCTCTTTTCGTGGATATTTCATTTCACTTAGAGATGGCACTAAGGGAGCTTCTCCTGTGGTAGTTTTAACTTTGTTGAATACTATCATGTCGGGTCTCTGCAACTTGATAAAATGAAATGCTGGATGACACCCTTTCCTTGTAATTTCTGGAGGTGCTGAAATGAACTTAAGCTCCAAAATATCTCCTTGTTTTTAAGTGTGGATTGTGTTTGCCATGCATCATATACTGCCCCACTGATCTATTCCCCAAGTTTTGAGATTTTTGAAAATCCCAGTGACATAGTATGAACCTTAGTGAGTGCACCAAAATCACATCACTCTCGAAACTCTTCTAGTTTTGACCTTTCAAGCAACGGATTAGTTTATATTTTCTGGATGCGTCTACTATAGTCTTGGTTGGGTTAACTTATGAGGGAAACCCATTTTCCCACATTCTTTGGTATACATGCCAAGCATAAACAAAAGATACAAAATCGATAGTATTAACCTTAGAGGTGTATGTCATTGGACTAAGGTTAATATCTCCCTCTTTAACCCTAGAGGTGCTGGGTTGAGTTTTATTATTAGGAGTTTGGACATCCTGTAATTCAATTATTGCCTCTGCACCAGGGTCTGGCGATGGCCTTGTGCAAACAATTTTTGAATTTTCCGCTACAATTTTAGAGCCATGTTCTCTAGTTGCAGGTTTGGAGCCTTACTCTCTTAATTCCCGGGTCATCACCGATGATGCCTTTGAAATTGGTTCTGTTAATCGTATCATAACGAGCTTGAGGCAAGTTTGGTACTCTTGATAGCGATCTGGAGAATGTCAAAATCAGCTCGTTGGACTTCACCAACTACTTGGGTTTTCACCATGAGATGTTCAAACTTTTTATCCAGCTCCTCAAGTTGTATGTGAAGGGAGACAAGCGGATCGACCCAGAAATGTGTTAGCGGAAGCGAGGGATGAAAATAATAACATAAAAATTAAAATGGTCGTACCAAGGGGTGTATCCTGGGTGTTCCTGAGCGTTCGATGTAGTATGAAAAACAAGAAAATAAAAGTCATACGAGGCTATGGTTATAAAAACAAGCGAGATGCATAATCTAAAATTGAGGTACCTCTTTCGTTTGATTTCAATCGACCATTAGTTCACGCAAGATCCCAACATAGGAATCCTCTAAAGATGATCCATACCACACCACACCGGAACGAGTGAGATCATGATCTCTTTGTTAAAACAGATCGAGATCAAAGTCTCACCTAGTGAGAGAGGGGAGGGGCCGAGAATGTAGGAGAGGGAAAGAATTGTGTGTTGTGTATTGTGTAATTATTTTCTAAATAATTACACGCACTATATATATATATATATATATATATATATATATATATATATATATATATATATATATACCTTTTATAGATAAGTAAGAATTTGTCTAGATACATTCTATTTATCTATAAGGTAACCTTCCATTTATATGATATGATCTAATTATTCCATATAGAGAGGGTTCTAATTATGACCAAATTTGCACTTTCAAAAATACAATTTCTTGGTCAACTCTCCTTCCATCAATTTGCTAGTGGGCATCAGTTAGTGGGCCGAATTTATACAAATATAAATTCAAAACCTAATGAATTTTAATTAAATTCATCTAATTGAGCCCAATAGGTCCCAAAGTATCTCTTACAAGCCTAATTTAAATTAATTCAGTTAATTTAATTTTGGACTATTCATCCAATGTACTCCCACGTATAAGTAATCCAATTACTTATATGTTACAGAATTAATTTTAAATTAATTTGATGTTTCTCTTCGGTGATTTGTGTGTGACTCTTTCGGTTTACCTTTTAGCTAAAGTTGGGCTAGTGTCCAACAGTACCGATTAATTAAATCTAATTTAGTTAATTATTCTTGATGAACCATTGATCAAGAAAGATTGCCCTACCATGGGTTGCCGTCAGGTAACAGTCCATGGCAGTAAAGACTAGGTGAATATTGACGTCTACGTGACATGGAACCTCACTACCATCCTCCTGAGGCACCACGACAACAAGATATTTTGGGTGTGTTGAACCATACTCAAGCATAACACACACACAGGAGCGAATCCAGTCTTATGCATTCCTTTGTGATAGCATTCGGATAAAGTGGGCGTCCAAGCGGCTGTATTAAGGCCATCTTCCGTACAAAATTCAACGAAAGATGCCGCAATTTGATCCACACAGACACTTGCATATGATTACGTTTACGAAGAGCCATTCTAGGTTCCCACCTTTGCAAAACTAGAGGTTGTCCTTGAAAAAGCCATGGACCACCTTCGATAACTTCATCCGTGGCACCACTTGATTTGAATTGAATATAAGAATCCGTTCGTGGTTGCAATAACATCATGTACTAATGGCCAAAACGACAGAAAGTAAGCCTGAACCTGATGTAATGGGGGCTTACATCCCATAAAATATCCAACCGCAATTTTTCCTTTCATCTTGCATTTTAGGATGAGTTAATTTGACATCACAATCAACACGATTACTGTAAAAATTTATGGGCATTATACTGTTAAACATCTTTTCTTTTTGTAAAATTTGGATCTCACTACCACAATTAGTAGTAAAAATCAACCGATTTTGTGATTATCCTGTACATATTTTGCAAAAATCTAGATAAAGTTATTACTTAGCAAAATATCTGCCCTTATATCAAAGTAGATAGGATTCATTTTTACCATGCACCAAAGTGCTCCAAATGCTTCTCCATCATGATTTTGCCTTCTTGAATTCCTTTATTGACTAATAGGATATTTTGTGAAAAATCCCTTCCTGTAATAACGGGTAAGGTTTCCACAGCTTCGCTAGGGAAAACGCTAGGTTTTACTGTACAAATTTCTGATTCTGAATCTATAAAAGCTGCAAAATATTTTGACTTATTTGATCATATAACATTACCTATTGATATGTAAATAGAAAAGGGACTCGTCATTCAATTCTTATGGTAACACCATCTAAACTAAATTCCACACCGTCACCTTTTCTTTCCTGTGGTTTATGATCTTCGAGAAAACTTAACCGCAAAGTTATACTCTTGTTTTCTCGATCTGCAACCATGCTTTCATGGCCTACTATTTCTAGCATGCCATCGTATTTACCAACAACAAGTTGCTACAAATGATATAAGTCATTACAAGAAAAATAATTTTCTTTCTCAGTGGTGTTAGATAGAACTTGAATTTGTTTTCAGCCTTCAGTGCGTTTAAGTTTTACATTATCAAACCTAATAACCTGAGAAATTAAAGCTTTTAACGACTCATTTTCTTTCCTGTTGTAACCTGTAATCTTATCCACTAAAAAGGACATCCACTACAAGAAATATAACTTATTGCCACGACTAATTACTGTGGAAAAAAATAGAATATCGTGGCAAATAGTGATTGCCTACGGCTTTGCTATGGCTGATTAGCCGTAGTATAAAAGAGCCTGGTTAAAACATTCTGTTGGAATGGGTGACCAAAAGCCAATTGGATTGACGGTTTTCCATTCGACAATCTTTATCAAATATTATTAGATTGATGAATATGGTAAGAATTCATACAGATGGCAATATGTTCGTTGAGCTTACCACTAATATTGAACGGGGTATCAATATCACAACGAAATGCCCACGGATCGAAAGGTTAACCCGTGGAGTTGGGCTGCGCATAAGTTTGGCGGCTATGAAACCAACTCCTAAGGGTTGGTCTGGAACGTTCCAAGTCGAGGACCTCGAGATTGGGCATCGAGGATCCTATAGAGACTTGCACTAAGTACTGCAGCCGTGTTTCGTCGGCAGGAGACGTAGGTCGTCTGTGCAGTTTTAGTGGGTTGGTTGGCAAGGTAGTCAACTGACTGAAGTGACTCGCGGGAGTCGTCATATGGAAGTCTCTTAAGGCTTGGTCGGTATGACTGGGATTCCCGGTTTTGATAGTACGAGAATTAGTCCTCTAACTTGAGGAATCATGACAGTCACGTGCATATGAAGACTGTATCTTGGATATGGCAAGCGGTGGCTATGTCGAGGTAAAACTCCATTTATGGTTTTCGCTCCTTGTTTTTTTCGTGATTTCTTGGCCTACGTTTTATATTTAATACACCGAACGCCCGGGAAAGATCAAGGGTACACCCCTTGATCAGGATTAATTTCGTTAATTATCGCTTGTTTACCGTTTTTTCGATTATTCGCGCTTTCGCCGCGCTTCCCGGGCTAATCCGCTTCCTTCACATCCACCACGGCTCTTGGCCATGGCAAGGAGCCATGGTGGATGTTTTAGCCATGGCTCTTGAGAGCCATGGTTTATAAATATTAAAAAAACACATTTTGCCATGCAAAAAGCCATGGCCAATGTTCCTTTTTATTCTTTTTAATTAAAATTTTAAAATATTATTTTTAATGCCACTAATTCCAAAACAAATAAATGTCCATGAAACATAAGAGTAGAAAGAACTCCACAAGTAAAAGCTTCTATCAACAAACAACAAAAATATGTGAAGATCATTTTATTATTGAACTTTGAAGACTGGATTCACTATAGTAATAATGAAGTCATAACAAACACAAAAATTGTTCCTTCTTATCTATACTGTTATTGACTTTGTGTTAGTGTAAAGCCTGATATCAATTTAAAATTCAACTTGACCTATCATCACTCGTTTGATCAGCAACATCAAGAATTGGCATCAAAATGTGATAAAAATAAAATCAACTATAAAAAAGACTAAACAACAATAAGCTTTCAAGATATAAAACATTACTATTATCAACCCCTTGAGAGCTGCTGATCATCTCAAGGGTGGGCATTTGTTCAAGGGCTGCTTGTAAAGATATCACATCTGGTGAGAACAAAAGGAGATAAAAATAAGTTTGCCTTACAAGCAGCGAAGTAAAATTATGAGTATATCAAGACAATTAGAAGGCCAGTGGGGAGAAGTCTCCCCATCATTATTATCCACTGCATAAGTTCATAAACTGTTGAAGAACCCAACATTTGGATAAAATATATCAGTAACAAGTACAGTTTCACATGAAAAAATAAACAACCAGACAAATGTAAACTGCTTGCCGAAAAAGGAAACTGAAATTAGGAATCTTGTTACCAAAATTAAATACAAAATAGTATGACCGAACTGCATCTTTGACAATTCTAAGAAAGAAGAAAATCTCATCATAAAAGTTATACACCAAATCAAACTTACAAGTAACAATTCTACTGCCCTAGTTTGGCAGATGCATGATTCACTTTACAAAAGCCTCAAACTAAGTCAACAAATTATGGGATGTTTTTAGAAAAATGTTTCATGACTACAGCAAAGTGGGAAATCTAATTGGATGCTTGATTATTTTAATCTTCAGAATTAGCATAAAGTATCCTTAATCTTTCGGAACCACCACTAGAAGGCAAATCTTTGGACTAGGTCTACTGTTACTTATTAGGCACTCAATGCTATCAATTCCTCCCCAGCTGCACAACACGTATAACACCACAACAGTTTTACGAAAATATACATCATATCATCCAAGTCCAAATATTTATCTCAGGCCAAACCAAACTGGTCTCTAGTGGTGCAAGATTGACTAAAAGATAATGGAGACAATAAAAGCATGTACATAGACCATATTTATCTCGATGTTATGAATAATTTCCCCAATAAAAACATGTACATAGACAATAAAATAGATTACTTAGAGTCACCAAGTAGCGAACTTTGTATCCAACAACTCTTCATATTCTTTCTTGCCGCCTTCCATTCTGATGATGCCTGCTTACCAGGTTATGAAATAATTAAGTTTTTAAAATTATAATTGATAAATAATAAAATATAAACATTCAAATTTAAGCACTTGCCTCTTGTTAACAAGTATAATTTGTTATAAACCTAAACTGAGAACACATATTAGGAACCAAGAATTGAAAAATATACTATTAAACTAAAATTTCCAAACCTAACCAATGTCAAATGGTTGAAATGGAGGTTTAATTGGTCGAGATGGGCCACTACTTGGTTGAAATGGAGCTACAGGAAATCCACCAAGTCCAAAATATGAGGCCAC
Organism: Sesamum angolense; assembly: GCA_034509725.1. NCBI lineage: Eukaryota > Viridiplantae > Streptophyta > Magnoliopsida > Lamiales > Pedaliaceae > Sesamum > Sesamum angolense. Next base: position 63,936 of record JACGWL010000606.1, read on the forward strand.
ATCTTCCCCACTTCTTGGGTTATCTCTGCTCGTCTTTGAGTTATTCTTTTTGCCATTTCTTCCATTAGCACCTTCATTTGCCTCTTTTCTTCCCTCATTTCTTCTATTTCCTTTCTCATTTGCTCTCTTTCCTCCCTCATCTCCTCCTTTACCTCTTGCACCACTTCTTCTCAAATTTTCTTCTTGATAGCATCATTTGAAGATATGGTATGCCGATATTGAGAAGGTTTAACCCCTTGGCCTCCACACCTTACATGGCGATGACCATCTGCTCCCATGAACTCAACAAAAGTCATCTCCTTGAACTCTTTTGTGCATTCTGCATATGGCACTCTAGAGGCACTCTCTCTCAATTGGTTCTATATTTGAAAACAAAATCATTAGTAGTTATGAGTATAATTGTATAGCACATAAAGTTTGCATAAAGCACAACAATGTTACTACTTAATTACTATAAGTTTACTTGTTTCCTCATTGACGAGGGGCTTGCCATTTTGTGAGCGAGACATGTAAAATACCTTCAAACGAGATCGCTCCTTTCCTTCAAGCAGTAACTACAATGGTACAAAATAACTATCAACTAGACTAAAAAAAAAACAATTATAGGTACAATATCTTATAAAAAAAAAAGTATACTTGTTTCTCTAGTTCAAGGATTAGGGTGCGTCCAAGCTAGTGATCAAACTTATATTGTGCTATATTTTGTGCATTCCTTTCTGCTTCAGTTTGTGATGTATAAATTAATATATTAGTTGTATAAATTAAATATAAAATTAAGTAGCATTTCATATTTTTAAATAACCTTCGTCTTGTCCAACTTCCAATAGCCAACCAAAGTTTTTAATTGCTCAGGAGGAACTCGATCAACTGAAAGCACATCCAACCTCTCTTCGTCATCCTTATAGGGCCTAAAATATTTTCTTTTCACTTCATATTTTCCTTGCCTCCACTTTGCATAGAATCCTCAAGAACAATATTTTTTGCCTCATCAGGAAGAGTAGTATTCTCCTGCATCGAAAATTTATTAAGAGGAAGACAATCACCTTTTTGTCAAAGCATAAAGCCTTTAAAGAATGAAGACAATTTTATATGAATAATTCGACTTAACCATACCTTTATCTCATACCAAAGGTCATCAAGGAGATGTTGGGGTATCTCTTGGAATGATGTATAAATGAGGGAAAACCTATAAGAATTTCGAGCCAAAACTCCTAGTTGTGTTTTGAATTTAATTCTATCTGGATCATTGATTTTTCTGTCAAGAGTAAGCTCTAACTGGAGTTTTACTCCTGAATTCCATCTGACAATAGATTCGCTACATCCTTTACCTTTTTTCAAATGAATGGATGAGTTTACACTGGAATCTAGCAATGAAAATTATAAAATAATTATTTCCAATATATATATATTTCAAATAATCGAGATACGAACATATAAATGACTATATCATACAGTATGTAATTAACCTGAGTAAGAGAGTACTTCAACCCTAGTGATGTGGTCCTGGAGAAGGTGGTGGAGCGTGATGGCTATTATATAGGTCCTTTGGTAAATCTGCTGAAAAATGTATAGTATAAATGGTTAAGTTAGTATAAAACTAAATTCAAGAAGAGCTACTGTGGAAATTACCAGAAATTATACTTGATCTAGTGGCATGACCAGCCACATGAAAACTTGGGCTAGGAGTACATCTAAATCGACTTCGAAATTGAATTCGGCTACGCCTATTCCTCAATGATGGGTCATGCACTGCAAAAAAGTCAACGGTCTCACGGATTACATCCATCATTGTCTTCCTATTTTGTTTCTTCTCGCTAGCCATAAAAAATCTACATATTAAAACATTCATAAGGAAACACTAATTAAAATCATAATTTTACATCACTCATAAATCTACAAAAGAAAGCATGTGATGATACAACATAATATTTCCAATCAGCATGTCAAGACAAAAAGTTGTTATAACATAGTTATTTTTTAATCACATACTATGATTAGATTATTATTGAGTTTGATTTAATTTTTTGGAAAAATTAAAATAAGTGTGGTCCAAATATTAGATTTGTGGAAGTTTAAAAGACTAAGTTTTTTAAACACACTATAACACTATCTCACAAAAACTTTCTCCACATCAAGCTATCTGTCTCTATTGGGACAACAAGAGCAACGACATTTCCTCCCTTTCTCTCTAGTTTTGTGTTCTCCTTGAAGCATATTCCAGTTGAGAACAAAGAAATCGTTTAAACTAATCGATGGTGCAAAACAGTTTTAATTTCTTCTACCAAAAATAATCCTTAATTTCTTCCATCTTCCAATGGTGTGGTGTTGACTAGCTTTAGAGGGTTTCTAAACTTGAACCCTCTAAGTCAACAGATCTGGAGAAGGAGTTGGATCAATGCAAGTAGCCAAATAGAAAACGAAGAAAATGTATTTTCGTAGTTAATTTTATGTTCGTTTCTCTCTATCTTTTACCACTAATAAACGCATGATTATTTTATATTTAATTGCACCCAACATCTGGGAATAATCAAGTGGTACACCCCTTTGATCCAATTTTTATTCCGTTTGGTTTTAATTTACCATTTTTCACGCTTCCGCCGCGTTTATGGACCGACCCACTCCCTTTCCGCTTCTACTTTAATAGTAGGTGTAAATGTTATCTACCTTAATAGTAATTGTTTGTTAGATATAGTTATCTGACGATATTGATATTTAGTATATGATTTTTTTATAGTTTTGTTAGTTGTTAAATATAGATAGTTGATATTGATTGTAACTGACTTACTCAAAAAAAAGAGTTCATTGTTTTCACTTAAAAAAAATATAGCAAACGATGCACAAGTAATAAACTTAATTTAATTTGAGTAATTTTTTTATTAATTTAATACATTGACTTATACTTTTAATAAGTCAATAAATTCAATATGATTCACTTGGTTGATGAGGAAATCTAAAATATATATATAGTCCATTCCAAGTTATACGAAATCAAAATTTCAACACATATAATACTTTCCCTGATGTTTGAGATGGACAAGGAAATAATAACAAAAGTTGAGATATTGAGATAACTATCAGAATAGGAAAACCCTAAAAACTTATAAACACCTCAAGAAAATAGCAACGTAAACATTATATCACATGAAATGAAATTGAGTTATAAACAAAAAACATTGGATTCATTTAAAATTCGTTATATAAACAACTTTATTATTTCATTGTTGTTTATTTAATTCAAGATGAGTCAAAGACCATATCAGTTAGAGGTAAATCTTATCTTAAAAATAAGTATATTTGGATAAAATAAGATAATATAATTTATGGGCCACTTTTACTTTGAGTTGTTAGTTAGAATATCCCACTTAATCACCGTTACTTTTTTTATTTATTTTGTTTTAAATCGACCCGGTATTAATAGCTAAAGCCCGTTGATGTAGCTTATTATAACTGAATTACAATTTTAAAATTATCTATACCATTTAAATATCACGCCAAGCAAGCCATAAGGTATTAGCAACAATAGTGTCATTTTGTAGTTAATATGATTATAATTGAAGAAATTTGTTAATATCTTAAATACTAATTGTCATGTTACGTTGTTATAAATAAGAATAACTATATTAATTGGACTGTTAAATTAATGTAAAACTTGAGAAATTGAATAAATTAGTTTTCTTATAACATATCTTAACACTTCAAAATAACTTATAAAATTATTAACTTCTTATTTTGGGATCTTATTAGTAAAAACCAAGACTTAGAAATTCTTAGAGGAATTATAGGAACAAGTGTACCCACAAAGGAAGGAAATTTCCCTGAAATGATAAGTCATAAGATTAAAATAGCCACTCTCTAGGGGTTTAATGACAACAAAAGGTGTTCTGTTAGCAAGAGTATATTGCACTTATGACTTTGGTTATGTGTTTGATTCGCTTGGAGGGTATTTGGAGAACCAGCACTGATCGTCTCTGTCTAAGAAGATAAATGCTTCAATTTAAAAAATACAGAGGATAAACTGCTGCATTTTAAAATACAAAAAATTAAATTGCTATTTTCTTTTATAGAAAAATAATTTATTCATTTATAATATAACAATCGGATTGTTTGCATTTTTTCCAATCTCTAGGTATACGGTTTCTAATTCTTTTCCATATAAATCAGAAAATGAGGTAATCCTATTCTATTTCCTGGATAGAATTGAAGAAGTGAGCGTTTAAATTCTCAATTATAAAGGTATATTATAACTTAGATAAATCGTCATAATTAATTTTGGTAAGTCGAGCTATTTAAATTACTAGTAATTAATTATTTTAATGTGGTCGGCATAAGCCACACATATGTGGTAATTTCCCAATCCTAAAGGTGGTTTGTGGGAAGTTTGCAATCTAAATTCAAAGCTATGGATAGTACTAGAAATGAATAAAACTATTATTATTATTATTATTATTTTTTTTTATTTTGGGGACATGAAACATAGAAATATATTAATTAAAATTACCTGTTTCGTCCCGTATGAAAGGACCTTTTCTTTTTATTCCACGATTTACGCAATTTCCATTTTAGTTCGATTTCTTACCAAAAAAAATTCAACCTAGTCTCAAACTTTATTTTCCGTCAAATTTTAATGGAAGAATGGAGAGCCCGTTAAAATATGGGACTAAAATAAAAAATTCCGTAAACTCTTGGACTGAAAAGAAAAAATTCTTTCTTTATGGGACGAAAAAGATAATTTAGTCATTGTTTATTAATTAATTTTAATTAGTTTAATTGAAAGAATTGTATTAAAAATATTAATATAATTAAAAATTTATATATTTTATAATATTTTATTGTTAATAAATATCTATATATTATTTTAAATTTTGTTGAATTATATAATCTAACAAATTTAATATTATATACATATATTATATAATTTATATAATATTATATATAATAGACTGGAGAGAAGGGAAAAATTATAAAAAAAATATACTTTCTAGATTCATAATAGTAGCCAACATGCGTGTAACACCAACTTTGGTCTGGGGTGTTTTCTGAAAAAAAAAATAAAAAAAATCATATAACAGGGAACCTTATTTTTCTCATTTTTTTGGCCTCCATTTTTTGTGTGCTCCCCCTCCCCCCCCCAACCCATATTAGGAATATTAAAAAATAAAATTCTCTATAAATAATAAAGTATCAATTACATCCCCCGTATTATGAAAAAAAAAATCAGAAAACACGCTGAGATCAGAGTCGGTGGTACACGCATGTTGATTGTGATTATGGGTTTTAAAAGTATATTTTTCTGATAAGTTTACGAATATATATAAATTATTTTTTTTAAAATAATAAATTAACAATAAAAATATTATGTTACATATAAATTTATAATTATATTAATATTTTTAATATAATTAACTTTTTAGTCTTGTAAAGAAGGAACTTTTCTTTTTTAGTTCCATAATTTATGAAATTTCCGTTTTAGTCCCATATTTTAGCGGATTCTCCATTCTTTGATTAAAATTTGACGAAAAATAAAGTTTGGGACTAAGTTGAAATTATTTTTTTATAAAAGATGGGACTAAAATAGATATCACGTAAATTGTGGAACTAAAACGAAAAAATTCCTTCCTTATGGATGAAAAAGACATTTAGCCTATTAAATATCACATAAGCGTTCTACATAGAATTGCTACAGAGTACTTTCCTAATCCTAGTAAAGGGGAAAATGCAATTTAGTTCTTTAACTAATGGGATGGCATTTTCCTGCAAAAATAATTTATTTTAATTTAATTTTATAACTTTAAAAATTTTAAAATTTTTAATTTTTTTTATCAATTTGATCGGAAATTACATGTGACTTGTACATGGGCAAATTAATTGCAATGTTAATCCTAAAACTTAGGAGGGTTGACATTTTTAGTCTTGCTACTTAGGAGGTTGGCATTTTTTTTCTTGAACGAATTGATTTATAGGACTAAGTTACGATTTAATTGGATCATGGGTAAGTCACATGTAATTTTTAAAAAGAAAAAGACTAAATTACCAAAACTTTAAAGTTATAGGACAAAATTATGAAATTCAATTTATACATGACCAAACATATTAATCCCTCTAAATTGTATTTTTTCCTCGTAAACGTTTTATAAATATTGCGGATTACATAATTTCCAAAAACCTTGGACAATTGTAGAAAATTGTTTTAATATCCGAGGTTGTTCCCATATTAGCTATTACGCCCGTTAACGTGTTTACCTCTCTATCACAATGAAGGATTTGCACATCTTGAAGTTTAGAATTTTTCTCCCGGCATGCCAGAAGATTTTTCTACAATTTCATGGAATGAGGAAGTAGGGCCTTCGTCAAATCATAGAATTTTATTGTAGCGGTTATTGTCTATGCAGAGTTCCCTACAAAGCTTTCTACTGCTTCACCTTGTCGCCTCCATTCGCACTTCGCAGTGGATCGCCTCTCGATGAACATGAGCCTCCTATGGGCAAGTAGGAGACTACGGATCAAACTTAGAATTTTTTTAAATTTTTTATAAATTAAACTTGTGTAATATTTAATTTTTGGTATAATTTGTTTTGCGTATTAAATTTCTTAATTGTTGTATTACATTATTAATTCTAATTAAGTATAACTGATTTAAATTAAATCCAAAAATTAATAGTTTGTCGAAACTCCTATAAAGCAATGTTCTGTATCCTATTACTAAATTCAGTTCTAGAGCTAAGTGTTCGATTTAAAATTGGGTGATCTTTTATTACGATATCAACACACCCTATTTTGGGTATCCTAATGGGATCTGGTGATCTGGTGTTATTACCTTAGTAAATTTTTTGAAAATTTTAGGAATCTAGATGTACTCTTTCTTAAGAAACAAATCAGAATGATGCATATTGGAAAGAGCATAAGCTATTCTATATGTTACATAATATGTCTATTTCCTTCTTTCATAAGATCTTTTCTCTTAAAATCCCGATGAAGGGTCAAGACATGACTGAAATCTTGGTCAGCTAGATTGTATGCAATTCTAAGATGAATATCAAGCATTAATTTACCTACATATAAATTTTCTATCATTGTTCCAAGAGATCCATCTGTTAAGTTTTTATTTGTTTTGAAAAAAAAAAAAAAAAACACCCGAATGTGGGGGGAGCTTTTTTGGGTACTCTCCCTTACAATAAAGTTCAAACCAAAAAATAAATAAAGATTACTACTCCTTTAAAATTAGTCAGGAAATCATAAACAAAGTATCCCTTATATCCATCTTTTAAGTTATTGATTTTTTTTATCCATTATTGATAAATGTATTTCTAAATCAATTTCTTCTTTAAAAGTAGCTTTTATTACTACTTTAATAGTTCCTATGTAGATCCATTTCATAGTAACGACTAGTTTTTCTCTAAGCATACTTAATTCTTCAAGTTTTTGTTCCTTCGGAGTAGGTTGCATTTTCATCACATTATTAGTAAGTTTCATAGGAATAACAAACTCACCTGATCTTACTTTCTAAATTATGTGATGTTTTCTCTAGTTCAACCCTATTTGGTTGAGGACTCTACCGATTCCTCTATCCTAAATCAAGATAGGTTTACAGAGGTTTGAAGCCTATCTATTTTATGTAATTATTCTAACTCGATTGAAAATTTATCTGAACCAGTCTCTATTTCCTCTTCATAGATGCTTTCATATGAAGCAAGGTCTCGAATTGGTATATAGATACAAAACATCCAGAGTAAATTGCATCTAGGATGTCCCCTATAGCTTTAAAATTTCGTAATTTACCACGTTTCTACGGGCAGTCTAGAGATGTATGTCCTTTTTGCTCTGCATGTCCAGCAGTTACGGTACTTCAGACTTTCATTGGCTCTATGATGAGCTCATTTGAAAGTTCTCTTTGTAGGGGTTCTTCCCGTGGATCTCACATTTGGTCATCTAGATCCTTGAGATGAAACCCTTGTTGCCCATTTTTTTGTCCAAATTTATATGCTCGGGCCATTGTCTTGGACACCATGATCTCCTTCTAAAAGAGGATTTTTTGGAACTCCTAGGGTAGGAGCCACTGTTCTATTTTTTCCTCTTCCTCGCCTCGTTGGATTCTCTTATAATTGTTGAAAATCATTATTATCGTAATAGAGATGGTTTTTTTTTTTTATTTTTTATTTCTCAATCTCTTCATGTTCTTTTGGACGGATGCTTGATAACATCAATCATTTAGTTTGTCTTTGAGAAAAGACATTCTCCTTACTACTGAATTTAGCTTTCCTTCCGGTACTTTATATGATTGGATTAACATTTCCCTAACGAACTACAGATCTTTGCAAAGAACATAGGGACAACTATTTCTGTTGCTACTCCACTTTGGATGAAATATTTGTGGAAATAATGTTAGGATAGGTGACTTGGAAGCCCATTAGATTGGCAAACATGTGATTATCTGATAAACCACTCGATCTTTATGTAATATTTAGTGAATAAAATGAGTATTCACTACTTGGCATATTCTTTGTTGTGCTCATCATGTATATTTTATATTTATCGTAACTATCACAACAAAGCCCACAAACCAATTTGACAACCGACAATAGTTGGACCGGGCATTGAATGGTGGTCATGAAATCAACTACCAAGGGTTGGGTTTGAAACGTTCTAAGTCGAGGACCTTGAGAATGGGCATCGAGACGAGACTTGCACTAAAAGTTGCATTCATTTGATGGGTGTCGTGTTTTATTGACGACAGACGTGGAACGTCTATGTGATGTTAGTGGGTTGATTGGTGTGTCGAATCGACTAAACTGACTCACGGGGATCGTCATATGGAAGCCTCGGAGGCTTTGTCAGAATGACTAGAATCCCCGACTCCAATAGTAAGGGAGTAGTCCTCAGATTTGAGGAATCATGGTAGTCGTGTGCATGCGACGGCTGTATCTTGGATCGGTGCGAGAGGTGATCGTGCCACAGACATGGTCATCGTAAGCCTTGTCCAGTGCAGTCGGAGTATGTAGCTAGGACGGTGAGTTTCAAGGAGAGGATCCATCCCCTGTCAAAATGTGACAGAGGTTTCTCAAGACCCAAAAGTTCAGTACTTTTTCTATTGGTAGGATAAAGACACAAGATAAGAACTTTCAGAAAGCTCATCCCAAGGGATGCTCAGAGGAATTTTGAATACCGTTCCTTAACTTGTCATATTCTAATCTTTTCTAAAATTGATTTTACGAGTATAAAGCTCTTAGTAAACTTGAAATACTTCTCATAAGATGAAATATACAATTAAAAGGAAGGAGGCATCAGAAGCTCAGGGGAGGATGCCCACTTACATTTCAAATACATTTAGGCAAGAGGAGGTAGATTTGACGAAGCTAAGGTTTGGCATAATTCAGAGTTATGCAAGGTATGAATAATCAATATCAAAAAGTAAATTCATCTAACTGTATAAAAGAACACTCAGTTTATCAAGGAAAACATCAAAGAATTTAATTAAGATAAATACCAGTTTTTGAAAGCTGAAGCTTCATCTTGGCTTTGACTCTTTCAGCTGGTGTCTGTTAAAAGTAAAAACAGAACTATCAACAGAATCCACATTAGCCAAATAGATAAAAGTAGAAAAAGCACATTAGCGAAACACTTAAGTCAACCATCTTCAAGGTAGAAATGGAACTTATTAATTTGCCTTTATATCCATGTTCTTAGATTTATGATTCACCATAAACAAAGTCAGAAAATAGATAAAAGAGAAGGAATCATAATAACACAGCATTTCGCTGAAAACGATAGTCAAGGCTAACAGCGGTTGAAGCTCCTAGCATTGTCAAAAAGACATATCTTGTAAAAGATTCTTCCCAATTAGTTGTCCAAATGCTCCACGTTGCTCACCCGAAATTAATATTGGTTCTAAAGCTAAATGGTAAAATAGGCAACCAAAATGCAGCTCATAAAAGTGGATTCGAACTAACAGATGCATAAATTCCTCCTGAAGCTAACCACATTTAAACAATCCCCAACTCCAGCCAGTCAAATAACCCGCACCAAGTCTTTGCCGAATAGACAGCAAACCACATTTCAAATCCTCACAATTATGGATTGGCAAATTCACAAATTTCAGAAATCAAACCCAAGTTTTCATTAAGTCATAAATTATTTGCAAAGTCACAATTTCACCCTTCTTTTTAGAAATTCACAAAAATAAACTCAATTTTTTATATATTCAGAAATTATTCACGAAGTCACAAATTCACCCAAATTTCCAGAAATTCACAAAAATAAACACAATTTTTCAGAAAACTAAAAAAAAAATCAGAAATCTGGAAAAAGAAATGAAAGCGTACCTAATAATTTGAGAGAGAGAGAGAAAAAGAGAGGGAGAGAGATAGTGGTGGTGGCAGCCGTTGTTCCACCACGTTACTTCAGCCGATTGTGGTGGTGGCGGCCCGTGGTGGCAGTCGGCGAGGGAGAAGACTGAGGCGAGGGGTTGGGTGGTGGAAAATTCCGTGGGTGGTGATCCTAGTGGAGAAGCACTGATGGGTAGGAAAAATTAGGGCTTACCAAAAATGACTTTATTTATCAATTTTATCTTGATTTTTGAGACGAAAAGTTTTTCGTCTTAAATTTTTTATTTAACTTCATATCAAAGATGGAATTAGAGGCGGAATATTTTTTATAATTTTATTTTCTTAAAAAGTTTTTTTAAAGGTCAATTCATTAAAAATGCTATAAAATTAGTTTATTATTAAAGACGGAAATTTTTTCCGTCTCTGACTCTGTCTCTGAAGGTTAAAATTTTTTGACGGATAATATTCCATCTCTGATTTCCATCTCTGAAAGCCTGTTCTCTTGTAGTGTAAATGCATAAATTAGTTAATTAATACATAAATTGACAGACCAAAAAATGGGAGACACCAATTAGGCGCTGTCCCTTAATATAAAGGTATAGATATTCATCTTTTCCGCAAATATTTCTCAATTCATGGCTAAAGAGAGCTTGTGAGTAGGCTCTACCTTTTTTAGCTCTACATCCTTTTAAGTATCCATCTCCGATAAAATATATATTGATGAGCCTTCCTAGTCTTTCAGCAATTACGCTTGTGGACTCTTCGGCTAGGATACTTGCTATGGTGTCTTTAGAGGTATTATCCCATCCGACCTTCACAAAAACCTCCAAACTTAACTGCAATAGTCGTATGAAGTTTTTTCTTGTCATAGTTGTTGCTATCTTCATGGATGCAACCCATTCATAGATCAACTTCTCGATATTTCAAAATTCCATAACATCTAGGTTGAGTATAGTGCCATAAGGATGTAAGGGCTAGAGCATTGTCCTTGCGGAAGGTGTATTTTCAGGCACCCTACACTTAATATTGTTCCCCCAAACATTCGGGTGGCGTTGGTGTCAAAATTTGTACTTTCTCTCAATGGATGATTCTGTGAAGTATCGTTTGAACCTGTATTTCCTTCTGGCAGTGGGGGTGTTGGAGTAATTTTAATGGTTTGGACGTTGATCAAATCCACAATCCCAAGTTGGAAAAAGAATCTCGTTAATTCTTGTAGATCCAATAAATCCACCCTCATTACGTCCATTATTTTATAGATCTGATGGCTTCAAGGATTAGATCTTATCAAGTGTTTCGCTTCAGAATCTCCCTCGCCTTTTTCTTTGGGTGTAGAGGAGGTACCGATCCGAATGCGTCCCTAATACGTTCTTGATGAGATCTAGATGTTTTTTAGGGATACTCTTTTTGCTTCTCTTCAAATATGTGTCTTTGACTTTTAGATCAACAAGTTCCTTGTGTAGACTTGGGAGGATTTTAATTATCTTGTCCATTTTCTAGCTCAAAAGATGTATTTTTACAGGTAAATGGATTAACCTATATCCATAATTTTGAACAGTCTTTTAATTCTCCTTTAGGTCTTGAGAGATTTTCGAGGTGTCTGGCTCGAGTTCTTTCCATTCAGTACTTTTAATCCTTATTTTTAGAACTGTAGGGTTTTAGAAATTTACTGTTGATGTTTCTCCTGGCTAATATACCATGACCTCAGTGGAGTGTAAGCGCCTCACTGCATTCCCTGGTAGTATCTGTCGGACATAGTAATTTCTCAATCATTGCTCTCTTTCTTCTTCAAGATTCAAGCCAATCCTTTTTCAGACTGTTGTCAATTTTTTTCGAGAATCTCCATAAGGAAACTCCTTCTTTGTATTTCCGGAGTCTAGAAACATTCCTTGTTGTCATCGTAACTTAAACTTTTGTTTGGTGCTTTTGAAAAGTCTCCTCTATTAGTGGTAAAGTATCTAAATATAATATAAAACAAATATTTTTTTCAATAAACTTTTGATCTGATACCATTCTGAGTGAGTATGTGCAAGCATGTGCATTAAATTGCAAAAAATAGTGAAAATGGAGTAAAATACTCATTTTAAAACTGTAAAAGGGTATCATCCATAATTCCGTCAAATTTGCTCGGAGGACTAGAATTGCAACCTTTTTGGAACTTACAGGACTAAAATTGCCAGTCTTGAAGTTACGGGACCAAAACGCCACTCCACTTAGTTATAGAACTAATCTTTCGCAATCTTTCCATCTAAATATTTACAAAAAACACAAATATAAATATTGATAACAAAATCATGAAATAGTTTCCTTTTGCTTGCATTGAAAAAAATTTAAATATGTTAAGCATTATAATGTTATAATTTTGAATGATAGAATGTAATTTACACAATAATAGACTTACCTATCAGTTGACCGACTTGCGTACTTGTATTCAGGACATTCATACACAACATTCGTAATGGTGATTGCAGTACTGTAATTGTGTTAAAAAAAAGTAAAATCATATGAACATAAATACATTTTTGCAAGAACAATCTATTCTTTTAAGTTGATTCTGTCCTACTTGGATGTCAGCATCATCATTCCCTCATGTATGTTTTCTAATAGGGATAATTACGTTGACCTCCCTGTTACTATGGGAATATACAAATCCCCCCTTCTTACTATGAAAATTACATAAACCTACCTTGTTGGTTTATTACTATTACAAATTAGCCCCTCGAATAGTCAAACTAACGGTCAATACTGATTTTAGTCCAAATATTTATGTAATCTTCCTATATTTATAATCAAGCCTGGCAAAAAACCCCTTGTCTTCCTTCTCCATCAAACTTCGCTTTCATACCATAAGAACCATTCCCCCTTCCACAAGAGCCACGGTGAGAAATCTGTCGGTGGTCGTAACTGATTTTCAAATTTTGAAGGCTCACAAATAAATTCACTCTCAAGGGTATTTTTTTCAACAAAATTTATAATAATCCCAACCAAGGTCAAAAATAGAAAGATTAAATAAATAGTTGAATTTAAATTAGCATTGATCGTTAGTTTGACTAATGAGGGGCCAATTTGTAATGGTAACAAATCAACAAGGCATGTTTATGTAATTTTCATAGTAAGAGGGGTGATTTGTAAATTCTCATAGTAATAGAGGAGGTCAACGTAACTATCCCTTTCTAATAATAAGACCAAATATATTTATCAAAGAAGGTGGTTTAATTGTAAACGGGTGTAAAAAAAATTAGAGAATCATACCAAAATAAAGTACTTTCAACCAATTTTTTTTATTTTGTTATGCCTTTCGGTTCCACTAAACAAAAATACATAATTACGAAAATAATATTATTAGTGTGGATAATATTTTTTACAATATTTTGAGAGATTAATAAAAATTAGGGTAAATTACATTTTTCCATCCAAACTACGCTCATTTTTACACTTTTGTATCCGAACTTTTTTTTTTGTGGTCAACATGCCATTTCAACTTTGCGAAATTTACACTTTATCATATATGATTGTTCTTTTGTGCAAAAAACATCACATGTTTTGCATAAGTGAAAAATATCACATCACATAACCCCTTAAATATCACATGTACACTGTATGTTATGTTTTTTAGGCAAAAAACTTGGTGGAAAAATAATTATAAATGGAAAAGTGCAAAATTTTGTAAAGTTGAGATGGTAAGTTGACACAAAAAAGTTTACACCCCTAAGTGTAAAAACAGTTACAGTTCGGATGGCAAAATATAATTTATCTTAAAAATTATTATAAATATTTACATTTGTAAGATCCCACCCTTCTATCTAATCAATTCTTTTCTCCCTTGCAAAGAAATTGCCATATTTATAAATAAAATTGAGAAGAAAAATTTAGTGCACAATCATGTACATACCTATGTTTGTTTTGTTTTTTTAATACTTGTAAATTCCATTTGCCTAGGCCCTTCGCTTGGATTCTTATCATAGCTTTCCAACCTGGACTTAGCACTTGCTTCTTTGAGCACTGTAAATATAATTTTTTGAAAAACTTAATAAGAAGATAAAAAAAGGATGAAATATTTAAACAACACAAAATAAGAATTTATTATATTTAAATAACATCACATTCCATTTGCCTAGACCCTTCCCTTGGATTCTTATCATAGCTTTCCAACCTGGAATTAGCACTTGCATCTTTGAGCACTGTAAATATAATTTCATGAAAAATTATAAAGGACGAAAAAAGGACAAAATATTTAAACAACACTAAATATGTATATATTATACTTAAATAAAATCACATTTAATTTGACAATCTGAACAGTTTGAGTTTGAACTTCCTTCATCTCACACTATCATGTCATCTCTTCTTCCCAATCTTCAATTTAAATGACATTATCATCAACAAAAAGAAATAAAAATGCAGGCACTTAATTAGAAGAGTAATTTGAGGTTTAGAGGAGTGGGGTAGTGGGAGGTTACTTAAGTTAACTAGTTGATAAATAAATAAATGAATAAATTAGTTAATTAATTAGTAAATTAGTTAATTAATACATAAATTCACAGACTAAAAAATGGGAGACACCAATAGGTGTTGTCCCTTAATATAAAGGTATAGATATTCATCTTTTGCGCAAATATTTCTCAATTCAAGTCTAAAGAGAGCTTGTGAGTAGTCTCTAGCTTTTTTAGCTCTAGTTCCTTTTAAGTATCCGTCTCTGATGAAATATATATTGATGAGCCTTCCTAGTCTTTCAGCAATTACGCTTGTGGACTCTTCGGCTAGGATACTTGCTATGGTGTCTTTAGGGGTATTATCCCATCCGACCTTCACAAAAGCCTCCAAACTTAACTGCAATAGTCGTATGAAGTTTTTCTTCTCATAGTTGTAGCTTTTTTTATGGATGCAACCCATTCATCGATCAACTTCTCGATATTTTAAAATTCGATAACATCTAGGTTGAGTATAGTGCCATAAGGATGTAAGGGCTAGAGCATTGTCCTTGGCTAAGGTGTATTGTCAGGCACTCTTCACTTAATATTGTTCCCCAAACATTCGGGTGGCGTTGGTGTCGAAATTTGTACTTTCTCTCATTGGATGATTCTGTGAAGTATCATTTGAACCTGTATTTCATTATGGCAGTGGTAGTGTTGGAGTAATTTTATTGGTTTGGACGTTGACCAAATCCACAATATCAAGTTGGAAAAACAATGTAGCTAACTCCTGTAGATCTAATAAATCTACCCTCAATACATCCATTATTTTATAGATTTAATGGCTCCAAGGATTAGAACTTCTCAAGTGTTTCGCTTCAGAATCTCCCTCGCCTTTTTCTTTTGGTGTAGAGGAGGTACCAATCCAAATGCGTCCCTGATACGGTCTTGTTGAGATCTGGATGTTTTTTAGTGTTACTCTTTTTGCTTTCTTTAAATATGTGCCTTTGGCTTTTAGATAAACAAGTTTCTTGTGTAGACTTGGGAGGATTTTAAATATCTTGTCCATTTTCTAGCTCAAAAGATGTACTTTTACAGGTAAATGGATTAACCTATATCCATAATTTTGAACAGTCTTTTAATTCTCCTTTAGATCTTGAGAGATTTTCGAGGTGTTTGGCTCGAGTTTTTTTCATTCAGTACTTTTTATCCTTATTTTTAGAATTGCAGGTTTTTAGAAATTTACCGGTGTTGTTTCTCCTGGCTAATATACCACCTCGGTGGAGTGTAAGCGCCTCACTGCATTCCCTAGTAGTATCTGTCTGACTTGGTAATTTCTCAATCATTCCTCTCTTTCTTCTTCAAGATTCAAGCCAATCCTTTTTCAGACTGTTGTCAATTTTTTCGAGAATCTCCATAAGGAAATTCCTTCTTTGTATTTCTGGAGTCTAGAAACATTCCTTGTTGTCATCGTAACTTAAACTTTCGTTTGGTACTTTTGAAAAGTCTCCTCTATTAGTGGTAAAGTATCTACATATAATATAAACAAATATTTTTCAATAAACTTTTGATCTGATACCATTCTGAGTGAGTATGTGCAAGCATGTGCATTAAATTGCAAAAAATAGTGAAAATGGAGTAAAATAATCATTTTAAAAACTGTAAAAGGGTATCATCCATAATTCGGTCAGATTTGCTCGGAGGACTAGAATTGCAACCTTTTTGGAACTTACAGGACTAAAATTGCCAGTCTTGAAGTTACGGGACCAAAAACGCCACTCCACTTAGTTATAGGACTAATCTTTTGCAATCTTTCCATCTAAATATTTAAACAAATATAAAATATTGATAACAAAATCATGAAACATTTTCCTTTTGCTTGCATTGAAAAAAATTTAAATATGTTAAGCATTATAATGTTATAATTTTGTATGATAGAATGTAATTTACACAATAATAGAATTACCTATTAGTTGACCGGCTTGTGTACTTGTATTCACGGACATTCATACACAACTTTCGTAATGGTGATTACAGTACTGTAATTGTGTTAAAAAAAGTAAAATCATATGAACATAAATACATTTTTGCAAGAACAATCTATTCTTTTAAGTTGATTCTGTCCTACTTGGATGTCAGCATCATCATTCCCTCATGTATGTTTTCTAATAATAAGACCAAATATACTTATCAAAGAAGGTGGTTTAATTGTAAACGGATGTAAAAAAAATTAGAGAATCATACCAAAATAAAGTACTTTCAACCAAATTTTTTTATTTTGTTATGCCTTTCGGTTCCACTAAACAAAAATACATAATTAAGAAAATAATATTATTAGCGTGGACAATATTTTTTACAATATTTTGAGAGATTAATAAAAATTAGGGTAAATTACATTTTTCCATCCAAACTACGCTCGTTTTTACACTTTTGTATCCGAACTTTTTTTTTGTGGTCAACATACCATTTCAACTTTGCGAAATTTACACTTTATCATATATGATTATTTTTTTGCGCAAAAAACATCACATGTTTTGCATAAGTGCAAAATATCACATCACATAACCCCTTAAATATCACATGTACACTCTATGTGATGTTTTTTAGGCAAAGAACTTGGTGGAAAAATAATTATAAATGAAAAAGTGCAAAATTTCGTAAAGTTGAGATGGTAAGTTGACACAAAAAAGTTTAGATCCGTAAGTGTAATAATGATTATAGTTCGGATGGCAAAATATAATTTATCTTAAAAATTATTATAAATATTTACCTTTGTAAGATCCCACCTTCTATCCAATCAATTCTTTTCTCCCTAGCATAGAAATTGCCATATTTATAAATAAAATTGAGAAGAAAAATTTAGTGGATCACACATCATGTACATACCTATGTTTGTTTTATTTTTTTAATACTCGTAAATTCCATTTGCCTAGGCCCTTCTCTTGGATTCTTATCATAGCTTTTCAATTTGGACTTAGCACTTGCATCTTTGAGCACTGTAAATATAATCTTTTGAAAAATTTAATAAGAAGATAAAAAAAGGACGAAATATTTAAACAACACTAAATAAGAATATATTATATTTAAATAACATCACATTCCATTTGCCTAGGCCCTTCCCTTGGATCTTATCATAGCTTTCCAACCTGGAATTAGCACTTACATCTTTGAGCACTGTAAATATAATTTTATGAAAAATATAATAAGTGGACAAAAAAAGGACAAAATATTTAAACAACACTAAATATGTATATATTATATTTAAATAATATCACATTTAATTTGACAATATGAACAGTCTGAGTTTGAACTTCCTTCATCTTTTCTTCCAACTCTTCAATTTAAATGACATTATCATCAACAAAATTTTCGATCGCATCAAACTCTTTACTATAAAGTCATTGATTAAAGTTTCTTTAATTATAACTTCTCTAAAATAACTTTTGATATAAAAGTATCGATCTATTTTTGGTTAGAAGTTAAAAAATGCAATTATAAACTAAAATCACACTAAAGTGGAATGTGTTTGTATGCATTACAAACACAAAGATTTTAAAAAAAAATCTCACAACATTGAGTAAATGTATAATGCCAAATACTACTGATCCAAATGAATGGATAATAATCAATGGATAATCATTAAAACAACACTCTACGAAATTTTTTCTTCTTAGAACAATATTCATACAAAACTCATCGTTTGGAATCAGATAATGTTCTTTGTCTAGTACTTTCTACCAAACCACAAAAGTATGATATATCAATAACTTTTTCACGAATTACGTAACACTAAGTTTGACTTTTAAACCATATTATTTTGTTCATTGATCAATTTTATTTCGAGAGTAGATATGTATACCTTGATTGTAATTCGTATTTTTGATGTTCATTTGTACTTGTATTGTAACATGCACCCTAATTAGTATAAGTTGGAACACCATATTCATACTTGTTGCAACTTGTTCTCTTCTAAGATGATAAGATTTCTGATGTTGAGCCAAGTACTCATCATTTGCTTGGACGTCATCCCATAATGTTGTTCTGCAACACTATTCTCCATTGTTCCCATTTTTGAGCCCTTCTATCAGTTGAAAGACTTGCTGAACTTATAATTATTTCACCACATAAAAGATACATTATACATAATACCATGACACAATACTATAAAATATTCAACATGTATATATATATATATATATATATATACATTATTTGTAGTTGATCTACTGTTAATACTTGTTTTTGGTGTACAATTGTTGGCAATTGTTGGCAATTGATGTAGGATTTGAAGCGTTTTTTGATTGAATCCTACACCTATGGTATGAAGCATGACGTCTAACATGATATAATTCTCGTTGTTTAGACATCATGGATCTCACTCTTTTCCGTTGTTCTCGTTGCGTTGTATTTTGACGGTTTCCACGGATTGGCTTTATATATATATATATATATATATATATATATAATACCTACAAAGGAATTTAATAAAAGAATAAACCACTAAAAAAAATTAAACAATGACTAAAATAATTGCTATCTACTGTTAATTATCAAATTTTGTCAACTCTCCATGATGTGATATAAGCAATAAATTTTGGTGGTACTAGTTAACTGTTGAAATGATATTAAAACTACATTATTATCAAATAATAATAAGAAATAATTTTTTTCATTAAAATTTAAAATACTAAAAAGAAAGCTTCCCCATACTAACTTAAAATTAGAATCCCATAAATTCAAGAGTTGTGAATGGAGTAGGATACATCATATACAAATAGAGGTTTGTAAAAGTAAGGCTTTAAAGCAATTTTGGTCCTGTATCCTTAGAATTTTTTTGATTTGGTCCTCTATTTTTTAAATCTGTGCAGTTTTGGTCCTTTAGCCAGATTAGACCAAATTAGTGCCCATTTTCCACTTCTATTTGAAAAATCTTATAGCCCATAGATATTCGCTCAATTTGGCCCAACATGCTTTCGAAATAAAATTAAACCTCCATAAAATTCAAACCTTGCTTTGACCACCTTGTTTCTAGGTATTCCAACTCCTCGATTTTACGGATTTCATCCAACCACACCACCGCAACAGATGGTTCGAAGGCACTTGGCTCCATTAGCAACAAAACAACACAACCCTATTTCGTTTTCTACCTCAGGGCGTAAAAGATACTCCAAAATAGTGACTTGATAAAATTTTGGGTGAACAAATTAAACAAAAGCATTTCTTTATTGAAGAAAAATTTTAAAATATTACATAGATATTATTTTCTCTGTTTGAGGAGACTACTGTTTAGCCTCTCATATAGAGGACTATACTTATTGGGAAAACCCTATAAACCTGAAAATTTAAAACTACAAAGATTTGAAAACTCAAACTATTATGCTTTGAAGAGTTAGAGAAAATTTTCGATGATCCCCATCTGCTTCATTACCCTTTATTTATAGCCATCTGAGGACTTCAAACACGGACTTCAAACTTGATTTTTGATGATGTCATTGCGTTCATCATCTCGTGGTCTTTTTTGAATGATGTCATTGTGTTCATCGTCTATGTTTCCTTTCCAGGTATTGGTCATGGTGGTTTGTCAGCCATGTGATTGCTAGTTGGCTTTCTTGTCTTTTAACTGTTGGCTTTGTACTCTTCTGCCGATAGTCTCACTTTTGAATTTTTACGTTCTACGGGTTTTAGTTCATCTTGTAATTTTTTTTTTCTTTAGTCCTACTTTGGGTTGGATTTCTATTGGGTAACCCGAATTTTAGTCCCAAACAAGGCTTTTCTTGTTTCTCACAGCAAGAGCATACATGGTTGTGTCATTGCTCAACATGCAACATATTCCATATCTTCATCCTCGTGACTTCTATGGCAGGCACCTTGTTCTCCCATATAAGCATTCTCTCTTTTTTGAACAGGCTCTCTGCAAACTTGGTATTATTCCCTGTCATGGAGTTTAACAAAAATAATCCATTTAATTTGTTTGAGAAAATTTTAAATGGATACTTGATTTTGTGCATCTTTGTGAGACTGACTCATTATTCCAAGCTCTTCTGGTAGAAATATCATCTTCACTTATGGATGATATCACCGGAGCTTCTCTTGAGGCAACTTTGATTTTATTGAAAACTACCATATCTGGTCTCTGCAGCTTGATAAAATGGAATGCCGAATGAGACTTTTTCCTACAGTTTCTGGAGCCACTGAGGTGATATGTAACTGCAGAATATCTCCTCGTTTGAAGTAGGAGTTCTTTTGCCCATAATTATAAACCACACCATTAATACACTCCGAAAGCTTTGAAATTTTCGAAAAACTTGGTTTAGAACCTTCAAGCATCTAGACTCTGTAATATTTTTTTGGATGTTTGTCTACGGTCTTGCCTGGGTTCACTCTTATTTGAGAAATTAATTTTTACCATATTTTCTAATAAAACATGCCAAGTAGGAGAAGATATCAGCTTGTTAGTATTAGCCTTAGAGGCGCCGGTTATTGCCCTAAGACTAATCTCTCCCTCTTTAATCCAAAGGTGCTTGGTTAACTTGAATCATCAGGAGTTTGCAGTTTCTATGACTCAATTGATGCCGTTTCACTAGAGTTTGGCGATGGCCTCGTGCAAGTGGTACTTGGTTAGAGTCATGCTCTCTCAACTCGCGAGTCATCACTGAGGGCGATGCCTTTCGAATTGGTTTCGTCAAGTCATTCCATAGCATGGTAGAAACCAACATGGAACTCTTTATTGCAATCTTGACAGTGTCAAGATCAACTCTTTGTACTTCACCAACTACTTGGGCTTTAATCGCTAGTTGTCCAAACATATTGTCAAACTCCTCATGATTTTCTCTGAGGTGCTTGAGCCTCAAAATGATATAGTGCGCTTTAGATGCCTCTATCTCTTGTCAGAAAATCTGCAAGAACATTCTCGTGAGATTTTATAACGGTAATATTATAACAATAATACTGGCGTTCAACTTGCTATATGATAATTCACGCTTTCTCAATTTTAGATTTTAATTTGTTTCTCAAGAAAGCCTTAAAATTGGCATTATCAACGTTTAATGTGAATTCTTTAGCTCGTAAAAATAAAGGCTATTTCTTAAAACCCTTCAAGACTGCAAAGAATTATTTCTCATTAATGTGTCAAACTTGGGCTTATTGTTCCTGGAACATCCCTCACGTACATCCACGAAGATTCTTCCCTTGTAGTGGTCTTTTTCATGAGCACTACTGCACATCTATAGTCATTAGCATTTGTGTACATCACCAATTCATCCTCATCCAGTGGTATCGCAAGCTTGGGCATTTTATCGAAAACCTGTTTCAGCTCACAAACTCTTTGCGTATGAATTTCTTCCCATTTCCCACCTTGAACTTTCTATTTCTTTTAAGAGCAGTCAGAAATCTTTCTTGTATTTTGCAAGATCCTTGATGAAGATTCATGCAAAATTAACAACTCCCAAGAAGCTCTGAAAATGCTTCTTGTCCTAGAGAACATCTGAAAAATTGTGAATTTTCTCCACATCATATTTCTATAACTCAATCCCTATTTCGTCAATAAGAATTCCTAAAAAATTCAGTTTTATTAACTGCGATAGTAGCTTTATTCTCAGAAAGTACTAAACCTTCTCTATCGCATGGATAAAAAAGTATCTCAAGATGTTAAATATGATCTTCCATATTCTTAGATGCAATCAGTATGTCGTCAATGTACACAAACAGAAACTCAAAATAATCTTTAAAAAGATTATCCATTTTTTTTGAAATATCTGGGGTACAGTAACTAATCTCATTGGTAGCACATTCCTGATATATTGTCCTTGTGGTGTGGAGAATGTAGTAAACTTCTTTGATTCATTCTCCATCTTAATCTAATAAAATCTATATTCGCAATCGAATTTAGAAAATACTTTTTCACCTTTAATGCAATAAATTAAGTGTGCTCTACTAGGAATGTAAAAACCATCAAATTCTAATATTCTGTTAATATCTTGATAGTTAATTACCAACAAATTAAGTGTGCTCTACTAGGAATGTAAAAACCATCAAATTCTAATACTCTGTTATTATCTTGATAGTTAATTACCAACCTGCATTTACCTTTTTTTTATCTCACCCTGGGTTTTTACTGAAAAACCAGGAGTACTGTAAGCAGAGATTCCAGGCTGAATGAGGATCAACTTGATATGCTCTTTGATGATTTCTTGCATATTCATCTTGTTTCTCCATTTTCATTTGGATAGGCTTGTATTGAATATACCATATTTTCACTCCTCTTTGATCTTCAGAGTAGCTTTGATTTTGTTCCTATCCCACTATGTGCGGGGGTTCTCGATAAAATTTCTCTACATAAGTCTCTTGACATTCTCAAGAGAGAGCTTGCTTTCGTCATTAATATCTAACGACTTTATCCCCTACAATGTTTCCTTGAGGTTCTTAATTTCTTGTTCAAATTCCTTGTAAAAGCTATCACTATCGATGAGTCCCTATTGTCTGAAAGACAAAAGAGCTTTACCAAATTTTATCTTATCCGACATTTTTGAATGAGTTAATTTGGCATTAAAATCACCACGCTTGCTGTAAAAATTTATAGGCATTATCCTGTTAAATGTCTTTTCTCTTTGAAAGTATCTCACTCCCACAGTTAGTAATAAAAATTATCAGATTCCTGATTAGTGGAAATTATATGATACATATTGCTATTGATATCCCTATATTCTTGTGATTGATAGAATCGGTATGGCCCGGACTTGGGAAGAACGCAACGGAAGCATGAAAAGAAGCATATTTAATTCTAAAGTAAAAGAGAACTAGTCGCTTAATCACGTGCATTCGCCATCAACAAAGCATAAAACCAGCTCGAAATAAAATAGGTGGATATTGTAATATAGAGTGACAGAAATGTAATCACGAAGTTTTACCTTTTCGATTTGAAGACTTTTTTTGTGCTTTTCTCCTCCAACTGTGTGATCACGCAAAGACCAATGAGATCTCCTTTACATCACACATACTACACTACAAGGTGGTCCACACCAAACCTTGTTAGAGGTAAAGTGTTTGTAGTATAAGAGACTTGATTATACTATCAAAGTAGTATATCAAACTCAAGAGGATCTGCTCTAACTTGAAACTAGTTCAAGAAGAACAAGAATAGAGAGAAAAGAAAGGGAGAAGAGAAAGGTTAAGATGATACGTGTGGGAGGAGTAGTGTTGTCTTTTGTATCATATACAAAATGACATTTACACAAGCCTATACATTATACACATACAACGGATATCTCATGTACTTTTATGTATACATTGCATGTCAAGTTAAAGATAGGTATAATGTATGTCTTCATAGTACACTACCTACTAGTACCACAAGTACTAAAGAAATAACTCCCTCATCGTTATAACTACATATATATATGTATATCAATTATAAATATATAATATAATATATATATATATATATATGTGTGTGTGTGTGTAAATTATATATATATATATTATATATATATATATATATATATATATATATATATATATATAAACCCTATTGGGCTTAATTCAAATATAAACTAAATCCATAGGCTTGGTCCTTGATAGAATTAATCCAATAAATTCTTAAAAGCCCAAATGAAATTTATTTGATCATATCAAATAAATCCTAGCCCATAACCTGATTAATTAATCCCGCAAATGATTAAGCCTAACCCGATTTACTTAATCTCATTAAATTACCAAGTGAAAACTCTGATTAATTGATCATATTAATTAATTCATTAGGTTGAATTAAAATTTATTATATCAACTTAATTAAACCTAACCCAAATTTAATTAATTTCATAAACTAAATCTTGGGCTTTCTATCACATGGGTTCTCTCATTTAAATGATCATATCATTTAGTCTCTTGAATTAATTTATATTCTTTAAATTAATTCACTCCTCTAAAATTAATTCATAATTAATTGTACTACTTTCTTGAGTGGTGTTTTGTATGACTTTGTAGGTTTACCTCAACTAGATTCGGGCTTGTGTCAACATACAATTTAATTGATATATTTTTGCGCCTGAATCATATTTAATTAATCGCTTTCTAGTAACACTTAATCCGAAAGCACCGGTCACCATGAGTGGCCATCTAGTAACGGTCCATGATACTAGAGAATAAGTGAAAATGACGTAAACCTTAAGGCTACTGAGTGCCATACGGGTACGATCCTTCCATCAGTCATCTCTTGGTCTTAGTCGAGGGCATATAATTGATCATTGGTTCCTATCATAGACTAGACATCTATGCATAATATTTTAATTATACTTCTCCACTTGAGCAACATAGATAAGCACTTCCCTATTTGATCAACCGCGGTGGCCATAGACTCACGGGAGCACAACACACATCAAAAGGCATCGGAGCTCACTATCAACTCAAGATATGCGATGGATCCTCTCTTGGAACTCATCAATCTTCATACATGTTCTGACTGCATTAGAACAAGGCTTATAATAACCACATCCAGATATGGTCATCTTTTACCAGGCCCCAAATATAGTCGTTCCATATGTGAGACTAAGTGGAACCTCAAACTTGAGGACTAAACTTAATACTATCAGACCTGAGGAGTTCAAGTCATACCGCGACTCAATTCAGTCAGCTTGACAACCTCTGTCAACCTCCTACTAAAATTGCATAGACATCATACGCTATCTCCTATGAAATATGACATCCATCATATGGACACAATATTTAGCGCAAGTATCAATAGAACCCTAGATGCCCATTCTCGGCCTCTCGACTTGGAACATTTCATATCCAACGCTCGGAAGTTGGTCTCATAGTTGCCATCAAATGCGCAATCCAACTTCATTGGTTTATTAGTGATATATGGCCTTTGTTATGATATATGAAAATTACATGAGTAAGAACCGCAAAGTAAGGTCAAATGAATACTTACTCTTATTCATTTAATTCAATATTATAAAATGAAAAAAATTGCTTAAATAGATTACAAAATAGCCAATACAATTGGTTTTCTAGTCACCTATTCTAACAATGATATGATGCTTGTTCTTGGATTTATTTGTGACATTTTAGGTGCTTTCATTAAAAAAGAAAAAGTCGCAAGAAAACATCTCAAATACAAGAAAAGTCAAAAAATGCACCAAAAAGCATATTAAGAATAATCTGTGATGCACAGGTTATTAGATATTCAGCGGACAGAAGATCGAAGTCAGTTTAACCTGTGACCCACGGGTTATCAGGACTCCGTCTAACAGAGAACCGAATCCAGCATTACCCGTGACCCACGGGCTTATCAGACAGCACTAGGCGGACATTAAAGAGTCCCAACATAATTACGGAGTCAAATATTTATGTGGAGCAACTTATTTCTTTGCAGTTATGTTAAGAAGCTTTGTAGGAACAGAATTAGGAATGAAAGAGGCAAAGTTAGATTAAACTTAGGACACTTAGAACTAATATAAAAGGAGGAAGAGAAGAAGGTGTGCAAGTTTTTTTGGGTGGAGAAAGTTTAGAGATTCACATCAAAGCAGTAAGAGAAGAGAAGGAGACGAGTAGAGGAGTAGATCTAGCACTGGAGCGACAGACCGTTCAAGCCTAATTTATATCCATGAGTTTTCTAAATCTTTCTTCTTTGTGCTTTATCTAGTTAGTATGAACTAATTTAGTTTTTTCAGGACTTTTGAAAAACCTAATTGAGACAATATTTTAAGCATTTTATCAAACTAATCTACAACTTCTTTTTCATATATCCCTATGTTACTGTGTTTGTTTTTATTTTCGAGAGCCTAATCAAATCTTAGATTTAATTAATTATGTTGATGAACTAGAAGGGAATTGAACATAGTGGAAAAGGTAATTCATGGTGTAAATTGAACCATTTATAGATATACATAGACGATTTATCTGGTTTCATAGTTTTTTCATACATCATTATTGTCATGAATTTTAGATTGGAGGAATCCACTATTTTCTTGATAATTATAAATTTGATATAGCTCGAGATAGTATTTGAGTATACTTGGGAAAAACCTTAGTATATGAAAATATTGACTGCTAGATTAATTTGTGAATTCTGCATTCATTAGATCAATTAGGTGGACCAATAGCCTTAGCATCTTTGAATCTTCTCCAAACATTCGTTTAGCTTATTTTCATTAGTAATTGTTTTTAGTACCGAAGTAGTTAATCTTTCGCTTGATTCACGATCATCCAAATAATCATATATTAGTTATTTTGGTAATTATTTCATTTAAATCCTCGTAGGAACGATATTATTATACTACTTGATAGCTAGTGTGATCTATATATATTTTAGCAATCAAGTTTTTGGCGCTGTTGCCGGGGATTTAATTTAAAATAATATCAGAACTATTTAATCTTGGTTAATTTAGAAATTTTTTTCTTTTACTTCACCCAACTCTTTTTCTTTGGCTGACAACCTTATGACACGAAGTAGTGGTGGAGAGTTGACACGATACGATCCGAAAATTGAGAGAACTTCCCACCGACAGAAAAACACCATTCAAAGAGGAGAAACAGTGGAAACTCTTATACCGAAGAATAGCTTGCATTCTTTGAGACAACATTCAGATCATCCGGTCAAGTGTGCAGTTCTCTAATTTGCCTGTCGAGGACCTTCATAAACATCTTGCTAACTTCTTTGAGATATATGATACTTTTAAGTTTAATAGTGTTAGTGATGATGCTGTTAGACTTAGGATTTTTTTCATTCTCACTATGTGATCCAGCCAAAGATTGGCTTCAATCTTACCTATTGATAGTATCATTACATGGTTGCATTAACTTAAGGTTCTTTGCTAACTACTTTCCTCCTGCTAAAATTGCTAAGATGTTAAATGGCATTTCTTCCTTTGACCAGTTAGATAAGGAATCATTGTATGATGCATGGGAATGTTTCAAGAGCATGCTTAGAGATATCCACATCATGAGTTGCATGTGTAGCGATAGGTACAAACTTTTTATATTGATGTCACTTTAGCTAACCGAGTTACAACTGATGTAGCTGCAGGTGGCACTATTTTGAAGAAACTGCCATCAGAAACATTCAACATCATTGATTAGATACCAACCAACTTGTACTCTTATATGCATGAGAGAACCAACAAGAGTAGCTAGGATTACAACGTCGATGCAGTAATCACATTGTCTGCTCAAATGGTAGTTACTAACAAAGAGCAGATAATCATAGAGTTGTATTGTGGAATGTTGCACCTATGGGACCTTGCAATGCATGTGGTCAAATGGGGCACTTAAGCTAAGACTGCAAGGTAGGGAATCAATTTGCCATTAATGAAGATGCTAACTTTGTTTCTCATGCTTATAGGTCTAATTTCAATCCATACTCCAATACATACAATCGAGATGGCGTAGCCACCCCAATTTTTTGTGGAGTAATAATCAATAGCAAGGACCACCAGGATACCTTCAACCACAAAAGCATGCCTGCATGAGAAAACAGAGCAATCTTGAGGACATGTTATCTAGTTTCATCACAACAACAAACACTCGAATCCAAAATCTGGAGTGCAAGTGGGACAGTTGGTAAGAATTGTCACTGGAAGAGTAGAGGGTCACCTCCCAAGTGACACAGAAGAAAACCCTAGGAACCAAGTTAATGCAATGAGTAGTTGAAAAATTATTGGAGATGAACCACCAAAGGAGCAAGTGGAGGAAGTACAAGTTCAAAAAGAAGAGAGCCTCCAAGAGGAAACAAAAGGGAGTCCTAAATTTAATTTAGATGTTGTTTTCCATGTGTCCATATCCTTCAAGAATTCTTAAAGCTAACTTAGATAAACAGTTTGGAAAATTCCCTAAGATATTATAAAAGATTCATATTAGTATTCCTCTAATTGATGCTTTCTTGTAGATGCCAAGTTATGCAAAATTCTTAAACGAGGTGCTTCAAACAAGAGAAAGTAGGAAGGAAGTGAAACAATGAAGCTTAATGAGGAGTGCTCGACAATCCTACAAAACAAGTTACCACCTAAACTCAAGGAACCAAGGAGTTTTTCTATCCCTTGCACTATAGAAAATATCAATTTTGATAAAGCTCTATGTTACCTTGGTGCTAGTGTTAATTTGATTCCATATTCTATTTTTAAGAAACTTGGAATGCATGAGCTTAATTCCACTATAATCACTTTGCAACTAGCAGTAGAAGCATTAAGTATCCTAGAAAATAGTGGAGAATGTGTTTGTCAAAGTAGGAAAATTCATCATCCCTGCTAATTTCACTGTGGTAGATATGAAAGAAGATAAGAATATGTCATTAATTCTAAGAAGACCTTTTCTACCATGAGTAGAGCATTGATTGATGTAACAAAAGGTTAACTCGCTCTTAAAGTTAATGATGAACATGTTGTCTTCAATGTGTTTAAACTTATGAAATATCTACAAAGAATGAGCATGACATATTTAAAATTGATAGAATTAATACCCTGGAATTAACATTACAAATTTAGCCAAGTGTAAAGCTCCAGAGAAAATATCATAAAAAATTCTAATGAGAATAATTTGTAGGAGATGAAAGAAGAGCATGAGGAGGTTACAAATCTTGTAGACACAGGACAAGAATTGAAGTAAAAATTATAGAAGGTGTTGCTTTTAAATGGATTTACTTCCAATCAAAAAGTAAAACCACCATTTGAAGCATCGTACAACTTAAAAAAGACAAGTGATAATAAGGGGCATCAACCTAATAGGAAGAAGAGATGGAGGAACCAAGCCTATGAGAATGTTGTATCGTACAAGGAACATTTCAAGGCATGGGATGAATCTCACATGAGAAATAAAAAATTCAAGGATGGTGACAAGCGGCATCATAAAAACAAGGGCCTTATTAGAATGGATCGGCAAAGGATCAAGCACTACCTTGAGGGAATACTACCACCTCCTATGGAGCCTCCTCCAACTTTCCATCGTCAGCTAATGACATTAAGCAAACGCTCCATGGGAGGCAACCCATGCTCTCTTTGTAATTTTTCCTTTTATTTTTTTTTCTAGATTACCGACTCTTAATAGTCTATGCCTACGATTTACGCCATAGGTGTCACTGTTCCAACTTTTGTTTTGTGCATCTCTGTTAACCCGTCCCACATGCTATCCCCAGAGCGACTCATTTCTTGAGTTTTATTTTTTCTTCTTGGTGTATATATATATATATATATATATATCATCCATCCCTTGTCCTCGCTCTAATGTCAGTTAGACTCCACCGGGCCCTCTCGTTCATAGCAACATCAAGATAGTTTTAGTTGCATTTCTCTCCTCCTCATTAGGTGTTTGTCGGCCCCACACACTCAGGAAAATTTTCTATTCCTTTATCTTCATTATTATCCCTAGGGTATAAGATATTGAGGGCAATATCATTCTTACGTGTGGGGGGGGGGGGTTCAATGCCTTTGCAATATGCTTGGTCGACAAAATATGGTTTGATTTATTAATTCTTGGACTGCAATGATGAATCTTGCTCCATTACATCCCATCCCGACCCTTGTTGACATAATTGATGAATGCATTTTGTTCGAATGCAAGAGATAATTGACATGAATAGGGAAAAAACTAAACTTGGCACACCTATTTTGATTGTCTTGATAATTGTTTTGAATGATCAATGCTTTTGAGTAACACACATAAGCCAATTTTTGTGAGCTTTTGGGCCTGTGAACACATATCTTATTGCTCTTATAGTTTTGTTTGGTTGTGTTATTGTCGTCTCTGGTTTGGTTTTCTACAACTTGCTTTGTTATACATGTTGAGGCTGCATTGTTGAGTTGAGTGTAGTGAAAGTGATAAGGCCCTTGGGATTTAACCAAAATTTTCTATGTTAAGCTTGCACAAATAACCACCCTTAGTAGTCCAATTGAGTCTAATCCTAATTTCATTGTCATTATAATAAGATACAAACCTTTTATGATTATTTTGTTTACTAGACCTTTAGACAACATTTTTAAAGGATTAGAATAACAGCTTATGGACTGTTTTCCCAGCAATATATGGTTCCAATTCAAAATCTCCACTCACTCTTAAAAAAAAAAAAAAGAGGTTAAGAGAAAAACGATTTGTCAAAAAAACTGAGAAAAAGAAGAAAGAAAAATGAGAAAACTCTAGAAAAACAAAAGGTTGGAGAAAAATATTCATACAAAAAAAAAAAAAAAAAAAACAGAGAGAGGTGAGAAAAGAAGAAAAAGAAAGAGTGTGCAATCAACAAAGTACACACTTGAACTAATAGAATTTATAAGCCTGGCAAGCTATGCTCGCATTGTCATCTATTTCCTTTAACCCAAGGGAACCTTTCGTGTTTCTATTTTCTTTCTTTCTTTCAACCCAAACCTAAAGCCCCATTACAATCCGAAAAAGATCCTTTGATTCCTGCACCTAATTCACTATTAAGGGAGTGTTTGCGAGCGCTTCTAAAAAGCGCTTTTTAGCTTCTAACTCAAAAAAAGTACTTTGAAGTGTTTGAAATACCATCTTCTGCTTCTGAAACGGCTTAAAAAAACGCTTTTAGATAAAAAATTTGAAGCACTTTGGGGGTGCTTTTAGTTGCTTTGAATTTTTTTATAAATAAATTCAACTTTATATTTGACTACTTTACCCTTATTATAAGGGAAAAAAAAATTTAGTCCATTAACATGGTTCTCGTTCAATTTTAGTCCACTAACTATGATAATTATCACATTTTCTACACTAACTTTGAAAAATGGGTCAATCAGGTACTCCGATGGTATTTTGGCCGGAAATTGCGGATGTATCAATATTTTTTCGGTGAAATAAGCCATGTCATCGACTGACGTGTCTGATGACGTGGACTTATTTTTTAGCAGGTGTAATTTTAGTCCACTAACTTTATCCTGGTGTAATTTTAGTCCACTAAATTTGACTTAGTGCAATTTTTGTCCATTATTTAAATTTATGATTTTATATAATATATTTTAAATAAAAAAAATAACCCACCCAACCCCCGCCCTTGCCCCAACAAACAACGTGGCGATGGTGGTCGCCCAATTGTGTGCTGGGCGACGACGTCGGTCGCCCAATTGTACTAAGTTTTTTTTCTCTTTGGGCTGCAAATTCTACAGTCAAACCTATGGGACTTAGGAAATGATACAAAAAAAAATGAGGAAGAAAGAAATTCATATTAAATAAAAATAAAGTAGAAGAACCCAAATTCCAAATGAACAAATTCAAACTTGAAAATGACATTTCTGATTCTCAAAGAATGAAGGAAGGAAGGGTGGGTGGGTGGGTGCGTTAATTTTTTTATTTAAATTATGTTATATAAAACTAGTTGTTATGGCACGATGTCCCTGCGTGCATATAATAAATAATTATTTATATTTTAAACTTATAAATCAACACATCATATTCAAAAATAATTAAATAAATAAATAAAATAAAAGTAATTTAGAAATATTACCAACACAAAAAGAATTTGATGTGAGTGAAATTTTCATATTAGTATATATAAATAATATAAATCATATTGATTAAAAGAAGAATTTGAGTAGGGGTGGTTGAAAATACACAAGGATATTTTTGATAATTTTAAAAAAATGGTGTTGTGGTGTAAGTAACCGGCCATTTTTGAGTAAAAAATGAGATTTTTTTTTTTATGTAGTATAGATAATAAATTCAAATAATGGACAAAAATTGCATTTGGACAAAGTTAGTGGATTAAAATTACACCAGGATAAAGTTAGTGGACTAAAATTACACATGTTAAAAAATAAGTCCACGTCATCAGACATGTCAGACGATGACATGGCTTATTTCACCGGAAAAAAATTGACACGTCAGCAATTTCAGGCCAAAATACCATCGAAGTACCTGATTGACCCATTTTTCAAATTTAGTGTAGAAAATGTGATAATTATCATAGTTAGTGGACCAAAATTGAACGAGAATCAAGTTAATGGACTAAAATTTTTCTTTTCCCTTATTATAATAACCTTAATTTAACTTTACCTTTTCAATTTATTTTTAGGATTGAATATTTAAAGTTGATATCGAAGTTTTCAAATAATATAAACTTTAACAATAATTGAATTTATACTTTCACATATTTAATATTTTAAGTTTTTTATATTTTATGTATATTAATCTAATTATATTTTTCCGTCCATATATTGTTATTTGATTAATTAATAAAATATATTATTTTTTACAATCATGCAAGTTTAATTATTGTGTATGAATTAATAATTATATTACATAGTGGGATAATTATTAAATTAAATATATTTTTTTTATTTTTTTAATTATAAATATTAAATACTAGTCGATATAAAATTTATGTTTTTTAGTAAAAAATAATAAGAAAAAAGATAATATCTTTTTAACATGTAGGGACAAAACAGTCTTTCATCAATTAAGTTTATTTTGGAAGTGATTTTTTTCCGAACACTATCCAATTTAGCTTTTATCTGGTTTTCAAATTTTTTACAAACACTACCCATTTTTTATTCTACTACAACTTCCAACTTTCTTTATCAAAATCACTTTTTAAAAGCAA
The DNA here is from genome assembly GCA_034509725.1 of Sesamum angolense. Lineage (NCBI taxonomy): Eukaryota > Viridiplantae > Streptophyta > Magnoliopsida > Lamiales > Pedaliaceae > Sesamum > Sesamum angolense. The sequence goes on from JACGWL010000606.1 coordinate 97,193, forward strand.
AGTTTTTGTAAACACTCCCTAAGTAGTGGATGTGATATAAAAGCAAGCATATGGTAAAATATTACCACGACATGACTTGAGAGTTATTTTTTCACCCTTAAACACTCTGAGTGTTTTGAGTGAATCTTAAATGAGGGTGTTAACTCACATTGCATTATGATCCCGCAAACGATTGTTGATGCAACTAATTTACTGTGTGGCTTGTGGGAACTTGTACTATGTTTCTTGTGCCTTGACAATAAGTTCATTGTAATTGTTGACAAGAGTCAAAACAGGGTAGAAGGAACAAAATCATTTTTGAAGGGGGGGGGGGGGGGGTGATTGAATAGAATTGTTACATGCTTGAGGACAAGCATGGCTTAAGTGTGGGAGAGTTTGATTAGTGGAAATTATATGATACATTTTACTGTTGATATCCCTATATTCTTGTGATATGATGCTTGTTCTTGAATTTATTTTTGACATTTTAAGTGCTTTCACAAAAAAAAAAAAAAAAAAAAAAAAAAAAAAAGTTGCAAAAAACATGTCAAATGCAAGAAAAGTAAAAAAATACAGTAGAAAACGTATCAAGAATAACTCGTTATCCATGATCAGGAGTCCATCTAACAGAGAACTGAATCTAGCTTTACCGGTGTCCCACGGGTTAGCAGACATATGCTAAGTGGAAATTTAAGAGTCCCCAACATAATTGAGTCAAAATTTTATGTGGAGCAACTTATTTCTTTGTAATTACGCTGAGAAGTTTTGTAGGAATAGGATTAGGAATGAAACAGGCGAAGTTGGACTAAACATAGGACTCTTGGAACTAATATAAATAGGAGGAAGAGAAAAAGGTATGGAAGTTCTTTTGGCTGGAGAAAATTCAGATATTCATATCAAAGCACAAAGAGAAGAGAAGGAGACGAGTGGAGGAGTAGGTCCGGCACCGGAGAGACAGACGTTGCAAGCATGATTTTCTATCCATGAGTTTTCTACATATTGCTTCTCTATGTTTTATCTAGGGCTTTTGAAAAACCTAATTGAGACAATGTTTTAAGTATTTTATCAAATTAATCTACAGCTTCGTTTTCATATATCCATGTGTTACTGTGGTTGTTTTTGTAATTTGAGAGCCTAATAAACTCTTAGATTTAATTAATTATGTTGATGAATTGGAATAAAATTCAACATAGTGGAAAGTTAACTCATTGTGTGAATTGAACGATATATAGACATACATAGACGTGATTCATCTGGTTTCACAATTTCTTCATAGATATTAATGCATTATACTCATTAGTATTAGATTGGAGGAATGCACTATTTCCTTTATAACAATAGGTTTGATGTAGCTTGAAAGAGTATATTGAATTAACTTGAGAAAAACCTCAATGTATGAAACCATTGCCTGGTAGAATAATTTGTGAAATTTTGCATTTATTAGATCAATTAGGTAGACCAATAACCTCAGCATATTTGAATCTGCTCTAACACGTTTGTTTAACTTATTTTCGTTAGTAATTGTTTTTTGTACCAGTAGTAGTTAATCTATCGCTTGATTCACGATCATCCAAATAATCATAGATTAGTTATAGTTTTGCTAATTGCGTCATTTGAATCCTCGTTGGAACGATATTTATTATACTATTTGATAGTTAGTGCACTTGCTAGTGACCTATATATATATATATGGGGAAATTGCACTTATAGTCCCATATGATAAGGGGGGTCTCACTTTTGGTCCTCTGTTTTTCGGGCTAACAGATTTGGTCCTCCAAATTTCGAAAATTTTGCAATTTTGGTCCCCTCTTCTCATTTTGAAAAACTTTGTGAAACTCTAAACAGATATATTAGGCTGGAAGACCTTACGATCTGTTCAGTTACTAAGTTCATCCTGAAAAGGAATTCTTAGATCTGAGATCGAAGAGGATACAACGCCAAAGTATCTAAAATGAGTTTTTACATCGACTGCTCGGATCAGAGTGGTATCAGAGCCTAGGTTTATTGAAGAAATATTGGTTAATATTATATTCAGATACTTTTTCCACTAACGGAGGAGACGTTTCAAGAATATGGAACCGAACAGAAGTTTGAGTTACAATGAAAACAGGGAATATTTCCAGATTCTGGAAAGACAGAGAAAGGATGTCCTTCGGGAAATTCTTTGGAAATGCGACCATGGTCCATACAAGGCCCATGTAAGATAAAGCAGCTCCTCAGACTCCTGAGGAACCACAAATCAGGGATCCGATTGAGATGAACCCGATTTTTTATCAAGAAGGACCTAGGGAACTCCGAGTCCAACTTGAAGTACCAGGACAGGTGGTGAGGCGTTTGCAGGCCACTGAGATTTATGGACCAATTCCGGCCCGGAGGAATGGAAAAGGTCAATTCCTACACCAATATCTCTCTAAAAATTATGATTAGAGGTATTAATTGGAAGGAGATCGAGGCCGATACCTCTCGAAGATTTCTCAAGATCTGAGGGAAATCAGAAGACGATCCAAGACTATGGACATAGGTTATCTAACGTACCTATGAAAGTAGATTCCTTGTGCCATAAGATGGACGAGATTCTTAAGATCCTCCCAGATCTACATAAATCTTACAGATCTGAAGACAGAAGTTGCAGATCTAAAAAAGAATCAACGGGATAAACCTGAAACATCCATATCCAGACAAGAAGGATCAGGGACGCCCTTGGACAGTACCTCTTCTACACCAGAAGGGGAAGGCAAGGAGATCCCGAAGCCAAAGACTCGGGATGAACAGATCAGGAGATCCTTAACTCCATAAAATAATGGAGGTAACTAGAGCGGATCTATCAGATCTACAAGAATTGGCTGAATCATTTTCCCAACTTGGGATTGTGGACTTAGTCAATATTCAAACCAATGAAGTAACTCCAGCACTACCACCGTCGGAGGGGAGCACATGTTCCAACGAAGCTCCACAAGATCACCCAATGAGGAAAGTGCAGATTTCCACACCAACGCAACACCAACATTTGTGGGAACTAGACTTCGAGAGAATCCAGGGAGAAATCCTAGAAGTGCACCTGAAAATACACCTTGGGCAAGAACGATGCTTCAGCCCTTACATCCATACGGTGCTGTACTAAACCTGGATGTTATCGACTTTCGAAACATGGAAAGCTATAGACGATGGGTAGCAGCCATAAAGATCGCGGCAACTACCTTAGAACTCGATAAAGAAAACATTAAATTAGTGGAGTTAAGCTTGGAGGGTTCTGTGAAGATTGGATGGGATATACCCAGCGATACTAAAGCCAGTATCCTTGCCGGAGATTCCAAGAGTGCAATAGCAGATCGGCTAGGAAGGCTTATCAAGATACACTTCATCGGAGATGGATATTTCGAAGGAAGTAGAACAGAGAAGGCTAGAGAATACGCACAAGCTCTTTTTAGCCTTGAATTAAGAAGTATTTGCGCAGTGGATGAATATATCTATGGTTTCGAAAGTATTTCTTTCAGAGTGGAGTAGCAGTGGATGTGGCAGCTCCAATGTTCTTTGCGAAAATCTGCAGTCCACGGAGGGAAATGTGATTCAATCATACAAATACCTGAGGGACAGATGGATTCAGTAGCAAGGAGAATGTCTTTCCTCAAAGACAAATTGAAGGATTGTGTTATCAAGCATCTATCCAGAAAAACATGAAAAGACTGAGAGGTACAATAAAACGAACTCCTCTCTGTTGTGATAATGATTTTCCTACTGTTATAGGAGAATCAGGCGAGCCAAGAAAAAGGAGGAAACACAGAGTGAACTATACTCCAGAATTCCAGAAGAACTCCTTTTAGGCGAAGATCATGGTGGTCCAAAACCAAAGCCAGAACATACAAATTTGGGCAACGGAGTGGACCAACAGGGCTTCATCCCAAGGATCTAGACAAACAATACAAGATCCACAGGAAGAACCCCTACAAGAAGAACTTTCAGGCGGGCCCATACCCGGACGAATGAAAGTTTCAAAGATTGCAACTGCTGGACATGTGGAGCAAGAGGACATATCGCTCCAGACTGCCCGCAGAAACGTGGTGAGATCAGAAAATTCGAAGCCATGGACGACATATTAGACGCAGTCTACTATGGTGAATTGGTACCAATATACCAATTTGAGGATCTTCCTTCAGACGAAAGCGTCTATGAAGAAGGAGATAGAAACTGATTCGGATGGATCTTCAACCGAGTCAGAATAATCACAGTGAATAAGATAGGCTTCAAACCTCTGAAAGCCTGTCAGGATTCTTTTCCAGAATGACGGGTCAAACAAAACCATGGAAAGAATCATGCATCAAGATTCCAACCTCAGTCCATATGATGGATTCAGAATTGGAGGAATTGGTAAAGTCCTCAACCAGATAGGACTAAACCAGAGAAAATATCACATAATCTGCAAAGTAAGTTCAGGTGAGTTTGCTATTCCCATGGAATTTACTGGTAATGTGATGGAAATGCAGCTTATTCCTAGAGAAGAAATTCTTGAAGAATTAAGTAGGCTTAGAGAGGAAATTGCAGTTACTATGAAATGGATCCACATAGGAACTATTGAAGTAGTAATAAAAGCAACTTTTAAGGAAGGAATTGATTCAGAAATACATTTATCAATAATGGATAGAAGAATCAATAACTTAAGAGATGGTTGTCTTGGAACAATGATAGGTAATCTGTATGCAGGAAAATTGGTGTTTGATATTCATCCTAGGATAGCATACAACCTAGCTGCCCAAAGATTTTAGTAGAGTCTTAACCCTTCATCAGGATTTTAAAAGAAAAGATCTAATGAAAGAAGGTAATAGACCATATTCTATAACTTATAGAATTGTTTATGCCCTTTCCAACACACACCATTCTGATTTATTCCTTAGGAAAGAGTATATCGAAATTCCCAGAATTTTCAAGGAATTTGCTAAGGTAATGGCACTAGATCCAATTAGGATACCTAGAATAGGAGGTGTCGATATCGTTATAAAGATCACCCAGTCTTAGATCGAACAATGAGTTCTAGGACTGAGTTTAGTAGCAGGATGTCCTTTTCGGAAGACAGGATAATAGGCTACAAAGGAAAAGAGAAGGACTTAGCAAAAGTCTTGACTCCTCAAGAGATTAGGGTAGACAATGTAAAACTTAGATGCCCTGAAGGATGGAAAGAAATACAAGTTATATTTGACATCACTAAGAATGAAAACTTTTTTCCTTGTGATGACTTATATCATTTGCAGCAACCTGTTGTTGGTAGATATGAAGGCATGTTAGAAATAGCAGGCCATGAATTTCTAGTTGAAGGAGTTGCAGGACGAGAAAATGGGTGTATGACTTTGGGGTTAAGTTTCCTCGAAGATCATAAACCATGGGGAAGAAAAGGTAACGGTATGGAGTTCAATCTGGATGGTGTAACCATAAGGATTGAATGACAAGCCCTTTTCTATATAATATCTGTAGGTATGTTATATGATCAATATAAGACAGAATATTTTGCAGCTTATATTGATTCAGGATCAGGAATTTGCACAGCAAAGCCTGGAGTTTTCCCTAAAGAAGCAAGGGAAACCTTACCTGTTATTGCAGGATGGGATTTTTCACAAAAAATCCTAATACTCAATACAGGAATTCGAGAAGCCAAAATCATGATCGGGGGAGCATTTGGAACGCCCTGGTTTAGGGTAAAAACACCTCCCATTTACTTTCATGATACGGGTGCTGATATCTTGCTAGGTAATAATTTTATTCAAATATTTGCAAGATATATGCAGGATAATCAAAGAAATCTATTAATCTTTACTACTAACTGTGGTAGCGAGATACAGGTTTTGGCGAAGAGAAAGGCATTTAACAGGATAATGCCTATCAATTTTCGCAGCAAGCGTGGTGATGTTGATGCCAAATTAACTCATCAAAAAAGAGTTAAATTCAATTTGCCCCCCTGTGTTATGCAAAAGATCAAAACCCCCCTGTGAAAAATTAAATATCAGTTTCCCCCCTGTGTTACAAACAATATATTCACACCGCCCCCCGGTCAAAAGAAGTCTAATTTTTAGGGACAATGACTAAAATGCCTTTCTGGTCAACTTGGTCAACCTAAAATTATTATAATTTAATAAAAATAAATTATTATTTAAAAAGTAATAATCCACCACCACCACCACACCCACCACACCCTACCGATTGATTTCCCCCCCCGCACCCACCGGCCGGCCGCCGCCACGCACGTCGCCCGACCCGCTCCCCGCGCCTCACCCCCGCGCCCCATCGTCGCCCCGTCTGGGCAACGCCGTCGCCAGAACTATTTCTAGGCGACGGCGTGCCCAGATACGAGGGGACGCCCGTCGCCCACACAGCGGACGGCGTTCGCCCACGACAGCGGTGGGAGACGGCGTCGCCTCGCTTCCCCTGGGCGACGGCGTCGCGCTCTCCGGTGCCGTCGCCCAGGGGTGAGGAGGGCGCAGCGGCGACTTCGCCGCCGCTTCTTCTACTTTTTTTTTTTTTTTTTAAAATTAAAATATAATAATTTAATAAATAAAATTATATAAAAATATATAATATAATTATATTTATAATATATTATAGTTATTAATTTATTTTATGTATTATATAAATTATATATAGATATATATAATAATATATATTATGTATTATATAATTTATATATTTAAATGTGAGATAAGGGCAAAAATGTCCAAAAAAGCACTTTTCGCACCAAATTCGCAGTCAAGGCGCGTGAGAGCACACCCTTAGTCCTCAGGGGTTTTTTAAACTTTAATTTTATATCACAGGGGGTGTATTGATATTTTTAATTTTTTTCACAGGGGGGTTTTTGAATATTTTCTAAATCACAAAGGGGGGTTTTTGGATTTTTCCCCATCCAAAAATGCAGGATAAATAAGGAAATTCGGTAAGTTCTTTGTCTTTCAGGCAACAGGGACTCATCGATAGCGATAGCTCTACGAGGAGTCTGAGGAAGAAATTAAGGACCTTCAAGGAAGCAATACAAAGGCGTTAAAGACAATGGACATAAGCGAGGAAAGCCAACTTTCCCTCGAAAATGTCAAAAGGCGCATCCAGAGAAATATTTTCAGGCGAAAATCCTCTGGCATGGTGGGATAGGAACAGATCGAAAGCTACTCTTAAGATCAAAGAGGAATGCAAATATGAGTATGTTTCGATACAGCCCATCCAGCTGAACATGGAGGATAAGAAAGATATGCAAATGATTATCAGGAGCATATAATCTTGGACTCATCGAGCTGGAATCTCTGCATACAGTAGCCTGGATTTCCTGGTAAGAAAATGGTAGAGATAAAAAGAGTAAAGGTTTGGTTATTAACTATCAAGGTATTAATAAAATACTAGAATTTGATGTTAATTACATCCAAGTAGAGAGCAACTTAATTGATTGCTTAAAGGTGCAAAAGTGTTTTTCTAAATTTGATTTGCAAGTCTGGTTTTTATCCAGATCAAAATGGAGAGTGAATCAAAAAAAGTTTACTGCATTCTCCACACACAGGGTCAATTATCTGGAATGTATTACATGGGTTAGCTAATGCACCAGATATTTCAGGAAAAATGGATAATCTGTTTCAAGGATTATTGTCGAGTTCATGTTTGTCTATATTCGACGACATACTAATTGCATCTAAAAATATGAAGAACATATCAATCACTAGAGAAATTTTCTGAATGCATGTTATAAGGAATTTTAGTACTTTCTGAGAAGAAAGCTACTATAGCAGTCAATAAAATTGAATTTTTAGGAATTCTTATTGACGAAGCCAGGTATTGAGTTGCAGGAGCATATGTGGAGAAAATCCCGCATTTTCCCTATATACTCAAGGATAAGAAGCAATTATAGAGCTTCTTGGGAGTGGTAATTTGCAGGTTCTTATCAAAAGGATCTTCGCAAAATACAGAAAGGATTTCCGCCACTTTTGAAGGAAACGGAAGTAAACAAAGTGGAAATGGGAGGAAATCCATACACAGAAAGGGTTCGGCGAGCTAAAACCAGGTTTGCAATAATCTGCCAAAGCTTGCAATAAACCCTCAGGACTAGGACGAATTGCGGTAGTCTACACAGACGCAACGGATTATAGATGGGCATCAGTGCTCATGAAAAGAACCACTAAGGGGAAGAACTTGTAGATACCTAGAGGGTTGTTCACCGAACACAAAGCCAAGTGTGGCACATCAATGAGAAAGAATTCTTTGCGGTTTGGAAGGTTTTTACCGAACATGGCCTTTGTTCTTAAGCTTTGCCTAAAGAATTCTCTTTGACAAGTTGAATAATACTAATGCTTAAAGCTTTCCTTTAAAATAATTAGAAATCCAGATTGAGAGCGCGTAATTATCAGGATGGTTAAGCTGAATGCCAATATTATTATCTATAATATTGTTGTTATAAAATCTCATGAAAATTTCTTGGCAGATCTTCCTGACGAGAGATGGAGGCCTCTCGAAGCAAACTCCATTATGTTCGAGACTTAGGCCATCTCAGAGAGAACCTCGAGGAGCTTGTCCGAGAAATTTGGATGGCTAGACGTTAATGCCCCAGGTGGCCGGAACAAGTCCCAAAGAGCTGATCTGGACCTAGTCCAAACATATAAGGAGTTCCTTGGTTGCATCAACTGCGCTAAGTGGAACGCTTTACAGAACCAATTTGAAAAAGGCATCGCCTTCGGTGATGACTCGCGAGTTGAGAGAGCAGGCTTCTAAACTGCACTTAGAGTAACAGGACTCTAAACCTGTAGCGGCAGATTCGAGTACTGGTGCTTGCACAAGGCCATCACCAGACTTCTGGTGAAGAGGCCACAATTGAGGTCACAGGGAGTGCAAACCTCGATGATTCAAGTCAACCCAGCGCCTCTGGGGTTAAAAGAGGAAGAGATTAGTCTTAGGCCAATGAAGGCACTTCTAAGGCTATACTAACGCAATTGATATTTTATCTTCTGCTTGGCAGGATTACCAATGAAAGTGGGAAAAATTTAGTTTCTCGCAAGGCGTTTAATCCTTAAGCAAAACCGATCATCGAACATCCGAAAAATACAACAGAGTCTTAGGATGCTTAGAAGGAT